>UZAF01016580.1:52113-74912 GCA_900617895.1 Haemonchus placei
CGAGGGCGGGATATAGTTTTGTCACATTCTGCCATCTACCATCCCCACCTACTAAGTTCACGAGGGAAGACCTATAAATTTCAATTACAAACACACACAGGCAAACCAACAGGCACACGTAGCGCGTGATATATAATAGGATTATATTCTCAGTGCTGCGAAACACGAGGATTTGACATCGGTGCCATTTTCCCAAGGATCGCTTTTGCGAAGTTAATGCGCTCCATGGTGAAGTACATGGGGCAATGTCCGATCGCCCACTATCGCCTCCTGATATGTTTGTTTCTGTTAGCATGGTTGAAGCTTGTCGCTCCACCGACCTAGTTTTCTTCTCCCACTTCACTCTCTCCATGGGTCAGACATGACCCATATTGTGATTTCCCTCCTTACATTATCTCCTGTGCTCCCTCGTCCTACCAGATTTCACTAACCTTTACATTTGGTGCTCATAAGAAAGATTTCCAGTCGTTTCTTGTGATAATGCTCGGAAGCTTGACAGAGTAAGGGTGTCGGTACTCATCCCCGAACTCCCATGGCAAGCAGCAGCGGTCCTGAGGCGATTACCGTATCCTTCCCTGAAAATTCAAACCTTGCCTGCGCGCGATCGGGAGTAGCGAGCGCGTCGCGGTTTGTCGAGAGACCCACTGAGTTGTTGTCACCTATGTTCCCACTTTTATTCCTTTTCCTTTCTTTTTCACTCCCCTCATCTTTCTTCTCGTTGATTCATTTCTTGGGCGAATCCAACCTTGCAAAATGCTTTGCCATGAGTTCTCACTTCGTACTAGCTGGAGTAGAAGCTGAAATCTTTGTGTGTTCGACAATGTAATTGTTGTATGTGCTCTTTTCCTTCCTTCACGTATATTTCATTTTGGGTTGATCTTTCTACTGTATAAAGCCCATATACAGCATTTTGCTTTAAAGTACCTGAGAAAGATTCTTTTTTGGGGGTGCTCATTGAATTGTACTCATGTTCTACACGGTAGAGGTGAGGGCCTATGGTTTCCTCTTCGAAATGCGGTCGATCACGACTCTATGTGATGAGTCCCTGTTTATTTCGCTTCCCTTGCTTTTGAGTGTGAGTCGGGAGGCGCCGGTGACTCCGAGACGCTGAGACAAGGTCACTGCGCAGGACCATTCAACGTGTAGGGTGTGACCGTCGCTCGAGAATATAGCATTCAAGGAAGTGATAATTATGACTCAACGAATACTTTCGTATTTACCCTCTTTTCGAGATTTGGTGTTCTTCACATGATGGTGAAATGTACAGGAAGTGAAGGGAAGATAAGAAGAACCCCATTTTGGGAAGAAGGAACTGGCAAGAGAACCGTCCCATCTAGAAAAACATCTTTTATCGCTGCGGAAATCTTTTTCTTAGAAATATCTGAGACCACCGCACGCGGTGTCCGCGATAGCACCTCCCTCATGCCCAGTGTTTTTGGAATTCGGTGTGAAAAAAAAATTACCCACTGTCTACTTTAAAAGCCAAGTCCACGATAGAAATGGTTCCTGAAATATCCCTTTAGGTCTGTGGCCCACTCCGCATAGTATATTATATGTGGGCCTGTCAAATCGGAAATGATGCTTGATCAAGACGTTATAAAGCCCTAAAGATTGTATCGGCTGTATGGCAATCCCAAAGGCGGACGAGTTGTAACGGCTTCATACATAAGGGACACCCATGTTGGAAAGCAGACAACTAGACACAAGGGGCAGTGGAAAGTAGTTTTGGACATTTGTGGCTCAATATGGTCAGCTCTTTACGCAACTGTAGCCACTGAAACCTTACACAAACACCCCTTCCATCAAGTTTTCTTCACTGCGGTCTCGCTCAACTTCTATTTTCAGATTTTTTATTTACAATAAAAAGTTGATGGATTGACGCTTCATTTCTCGCGAAGTCAGCGGACCTTCTCCTTTGATTTTTTCGCCACCTTTGCACTATTTTCCACCACTCTTCCGTTTTAACCAAAAAAGGTAGCTTAAAATTATCTCGAGTTGTGCCTTCAATATGATATGGTGGACAACATTTTTTAAGGCGTGAGTGATTTGTGGTCTTGACGCATGAGTGTTCTGAGCATTGAGCTACGATACAACATTCTTGAAATATTTTTAGCTGTTTGTTCTTTCGTTCACACACGTGACCCCGGTAATGTCGAATTTTGTGTTTTGGAAAAGTTTAAGTAAAGCAAAGCACTCCCTGAACACTTCAGTCAACCAATCAGATTTTATTGTTGATGGCGTTTCTTACAATTAGTGCTTTTTCCCTGCTTTCTTTGCTTCTCTTTGCAGGGTGTTATAACGGGCGAGGTTTTTTTTCTGACGTAATAAGACTTCGCAGTGGTCAGACCTAAGAGACGGGAACTCTTCCTTTTGTGAAATTTTAAATTCGCACGAGTCGAGATTGCTGAAAACTCTCCAAATATGAAGGATGTCAAGCTTTCAATGAACCGATAAATTGTCGGTCACAGTCATGGCTTATCAAAGGCACCGCTCTCATGACTGAGTTGGTAAAAGGCACAGTTCACGATAATTTTTGTTACCCTATTTAAGTTGAAAGGCGTTAGTATCAATTGGGGAAAATGCGTCCATGAAGGAAGCAAGGAAATTCGACAATTTTTCAAAAAAAACCTCAGAAGTTGTGAAAATAGAGGTTGTGCGAGATTACCATGACGAAAATGGCATGGAAGGGGTATTTGGACGACACGGTTATTGTAATGGCTGCTTTCATAGTTCGCGAGTGAGCGCGCGAGCCGGCCGGGGGACCACTGGTCCGGCGGCATCGGCCAAGATTCAGTTGTAGACAAGGGGCAAGCGCTACCCGGTCGCTCGCGCGCTCACGGGGTGGACGGCGGACTATGAAAGCGGCCAATCGCGCAAAGAATTGACAACATCAAATCAGAATAACCTTTCACTGTCGTTATGGGTCATGACAAGTTGCTTGAACTTTCTTCAGGTGTCCCCTTGTGAATAGTGCAGCCTCTACAGTGCCCTTGAAACTTGTCCGGGTATACACACGTGACAATCTTTGGGTCTTACGGTCTTATTGCGCCCCACTTGTGCATTTTTCGAACTTACAGCGCCACATATGGTGTGAGAAGGAATCTCAGATTTATCCTAGAGGGGTATCTCAGAAACCATTCTCATTGTGGACTGTGCCTTCAAGTTTCTGAGTTCTGTAAGGTATTTAAGGGGCCAAAATTGTCTGCAAGTGTTGGAACAATAGAAAGTGTGAATTGAACTTTCTACTGAATGAGAAGCCCGAGTTGTTTGGAGAAAACGAACATTTTTGAGCCCTCCGATCATTTCATTCTTTAATTGTTTCTGCCATAAAGGTTCTTTCAACATCCCTTCTTTCTGGCTCTCCAATTCAATATCCATCAATCAAATTTTGTACTGTGCTCATTGGCCTTGTGGCCTAGCGGCGGCGCTGCAAAAACTTGGCAGTCAGCCATTAGCTCTCTGTTTGAATTTGACCCTGAAGTTTTTCCGTCTGTCCGATAGATGCTGTTGCCGATTCATCATCGCTCAATCACTGACCGCTTGTGAAGCATCGCACTGCCGAAATGCCGAACTTCCTTCATTACTCTGCGGACGCTACTCGTTCTAAAAATAACTCGCGTCAGAGAAGGGTAAAACGAAAACTAGAACTAATCAAATGACGAAGAGGTCGGAGCTTCTTTCACCAGCATGACTCATGAATTTGGTTCTCCCAGTAAGTAATCGTACATTCATCTTCTTCGGGTCATTGAATATTCGGGCGGTATGGGAAACTGAAGTCGTTCTCTCGTGAAATCTTCATTGCCTCGGTCTAAAAATATATAGAGAGGAATGTAATGTGCGAATCCCCTGCTGGGCTTATGGTTGCAGAGAACTTTCTCACTGCAAAGCCACAACATCACTAGGAATCACCAGTGTTCAGATGTCGTTACAACAATAGTTTATAATCTCTTCATGAATCATTCGACGTTCACCAATCTTTACCTTAGATAGGAATACTCAGGCTTTTTCTGAAAGTCGTTCAATTCCATATCGTAATTCCTGACTAGAAAGAGGGGCGAGATGTTACCACCACCCGGCAGACGACAATGTTTACAATGCGCTTAAGATGTTCGTTTCGTGGTCGAGTTGAGGTAAACGAAGGGTTATCGGCTCTTTCTGTCTTTTTCATCACGGCATGCCCTCTTAGCCTTTACTCTCCTGCCATGGTCCTGATGTGGAAGATCTCCCAGTTCGCATTCAGTATCTGGCGAAATAGTCTTCTCTGTTACTTCAAATTGGAATTTTCCTGCAGTGTCCTTCATAAGGAGCCGCTCACTTCTGCTCCAAGCATAATGATCTCACCATATGGCATTTGCAACACCACTTCAAAGAGACTCCAGAGTCGGAGATAACTTTTTGAGGATCTGAATAGAATGCGGTCGGCGTTCCAAACACTTTTCTCCTGCGGGATANCCCGGCAGACGACAATGTTTACAATGCGCTTAAGATGTTCGTTTCGTCGTCGAGTTGAGGTAAACGAAGGGTTATCGGCTCTTCCTGTCTTTTTCATCACGGCATCCTCTTAGCCTTTACTCTCCTACCATGGTCCTGATGTGGAAGATCTCCCAGTTCGCATTAAGTATCTAACGATATAGTCTTCTATGTTACTTTCAAATTGGAATTTTCCTGCAGTGTCCTTCATAAGGAGCCGCTCACTTCTGCTCCAAGCGTAATGATCTCACATATGGTATTTGCAACACCACATCAAAGAGACTCCAGAGTTGGAGATAACTTTTTGAGGATCTGAATAGAATGCGGTCGGCGTTCCAAACACTTTTCTCCTGCGGGATAGCGAACGTTTGGCAGTTGGTTTCACGTTGCCACATTATTGCAGGGGATAGATTGTTTTCATATTGTTAAAAAAGTAAATAAACTCAAAGGGCGTGAAATTTTGTTGCGTGTGATGGTGCATAGTCTTCCCGAATACTTCTTTGTAGCACATGAGCCAAAATGGCGCCTATAGCCACTGCGCAATTCTCTTCATGTAAAAAGGACAACCATTAAACCATTTCCTTTCTTCCTATCTTCCTTTGTTGTTCTCGAGCTCTTTTGTCGTCATCCTGCCACAAAAGATGGAACTCACTATCAGTTCAATATCTCGGGATTACGTGGGCATGTTGTTAGTCAAAGCTTTCCGTCGCACCTCCATGAACTGGTCCTAGAAACGGTTTTTGTAGCACGAGCCTCTCTTACGGTGAAATTCCTCACCATATTGTCCGTTTGTTCTATTTCATCTCGTCTACCCATGAGAATTCATCAGGGAGGTCAGATAAAACACACGAGGGAAAACCCTCTGTCTTCGACCTTCAAAGTTTTTCCGTTTTCTCTTACGAGAAACTCCGCTTGCCTGATCAGAAGTGACCAGCTCTTTCTCATGTTGTCTCCAATGAAAGTTTCAAGTATATTGCTCGCCACGGTAGGTGCACTTTTTGCTGGATGTCGTCCTAGCCTTGTCAAAGACGATTTCAACCTTGATTGTTACTACGAGACGAAGCGTCCTTGTTTGAGTGCTTTAAATGTGCCAAGGTTTCTGTAGAAATCTGCAGGCTTTTTGCAGTTAATGTTACACTCTATGTCGTCGTCAATGACGCTATCGTATTTAACGATTTGGAACGGCGTCAAATGCGAAATTCGTGATGGCCATTCGTCTCTTTCTCGTGCTTATAAAAACATCCTTCGATAGTCACGGGAGAGCAATCGTTGATCGGCCACCGGAGGAACTTTACTCTCGGATGGGCACTGAACACTTGTGATTTGTGGTAAATCAATACTTATACACAAATATAAACAACGAAGTAAATAGACTCATACAAATATTACCCTTCCACCAGTGTCAAGTCACAAGTCTGCGTGGAGGTGATGTAGTGACAAGTGGCGCGCTAACACACAGTCATGCTCACGGGATCGATATCCGTTCGGGTAACCGAGCCTTCCAGTCCCCCGGGGTCGGTTTATTCGTACTGGACTCGTTTGGGAGGATAGGAGCACTGACTTGTATATCAGACGGCCACCCAGGTCATTGTATAGGCCGCAGACGCATTCAATACGCCACTACGATTCTGAAACGAAGTCGAGTACAGGGCGCATCCCTTGGACTTGATAAATTATCTGGATCTTTGTTCTTGGAACTTCGCATCCTCGCCAATGAAGGAGCAGCAAGAACTATAATCCCGGGTATGAGTGCTGATTCTTCTTTCACAGGGTAAACTTCGAATACAACTAAAGTGTATGGGAAGTAAAGCAGCACTTCGTGCATCTTTGCAAATGTGTGACTTTGTGCAGCGGCTCTATATCAGGATGTATGCAATGTACATATGTGGATCAGGTTTCCCACATCCTAATGCTTATGTTAAATATTCAATCGGCGTCGAGGGCTTTAATAGAAGCAGTCTGCAAAACGGGATTCACTGCTTGAGTGAGCATCGGTTGCTGTGGCATTCATCTGATTATAATAGGAAAGCGACTAATCGCCTGGGGTGTTTTCGTCAAAGGAAGAAAGTTCAGGTCCAAAGTCCAATCTTCTCTACCCGACAATAGCTGGTGAGTTCTTCTGTGAAGTTTACATAAACGAAAAGAATCTTACAATCAGAGGTGCGCCAGCTGCGAGAGTTATCACTTGTACCAATTGTCGTCCCGTTGATCATCGATTTCCTCGAGCGGGCGCCAGTAGCGTCTCCATTCGTCCCTGTCACGAGTCGGAGTGGTCCAGTGAATCGTCCTCGCTTCAGGGACCCGAGGTCCAACATTCCTTTCATTCAGAGCTTTCGTGAAGAAGTCTAACCATCTCGATGGCGGCCGTCCTGGAGATTGTTTGATGTCCCGAGGGATACAGTGCGGGAGCTATATGGAAAGAATTTTTTATTCCTTCTGCCGAGATTATGAAAGCTCAGATCTACAAAGAAAGATCAGAACAATAAATCGCCGCTGAAAAAACCTAATCATTTACCGTGAAAAACTCTTAAGCTTATCGCACAAGAGAAGTTTTTCAGACTTTGAGTCGTCTTGGATGGGATGGTTCAAGTAGTGTAGCCTCACAACCTTTCACTGTACCCGATTCAACCTCATCTTTTTTTGTAAGTCTGGATAAAAAGCTCTTTAGCTGTTTCCCCCTTTATGGCAGTTTCTAAGCTGAATTCGCTGACGGTACCTCTATAGAGAGTACGCGATGGTTTTGGTCCGCGATTCACCCCCTTGTGCCACTTGAGGTGTAGAATCGCAACCAACCGGCTCGATATTCCAGTGAAACACCCTGATCATAGCATTCGCTTGCTTTTTTCTTGAGATGAATCACAATATATCTGTACAACCGAAGCGAGTTGTTGGCGAACGGAACGCTATACACAATGACCGAAGGTGATTCGAGTTGTCTGCCAAAGTGGCATGTCTATCCTTGTCTCTCCATCGATTACGGAATGTTGAAGGTCTCAATATCGATGGTTCAAGTCCCGTCCGTGACTGAAGTTTTGTCCATTAATCGCCAACCTTATGGTCTTAATATCGATAGCTGGCTAAAGGCGTGATGGTAGCCGATCTCATCGACCTCGGGATCATTTCGTCCGCGAATGCTTCTCATTGTTAGCTTTGTCCTCCTTGATATTCGATGGGCATATCACGCCCTCTTAAATCCAGGCGGTTAGCTACTTGGTGCTCAGCGGAATCGTATCGATTTCGATTGAAACAAGCGCAACATTATGTGATTATAAGACATTGTTCAATAAGAAGAATTTTTGTCAACATTTCGTTAGGAATTGCTTGGCCTACCGTTTGATTGTCCTCATTCTGCTTGAATGAATCTTTCTTTTTTTGGAAATGCATAGCAGTATGCGTTTGTTGCTTTGCACTAGTGGATCTGCTCGATGTTCTCATTTCTTTTGGGAACGGTGTCGTCAGGTGTCCTCTTCTATTTACCTCTTCGTTCACATTTCCCATTTATGCTGAGCAATCAAGTTGTGCTTCTCCTTCGTATAGCTTCGTATTTAGCCGATGATGTAGTCGAAACCGTTTCTTCGGCTATCTGATGGGCATCCCGCATCTCCAATCTTCGTTATATATTGCTGAGAATATTTTAAACCCGTGAAATCGAATTTTGAAGTTGGAATACAATTAAATGAAAATCTTGACCATCCTCTGCTACAGCACAAACAGTGGGCTTCCACTCAGCGGCAGTTCAGACTGAAAGAAGATCTTCCAAGAAAAATCGTCGGTAGCATGGCATTGTGTGGGTTGAGGCCATTGACGCAACAACACTTCTGACAAAAAATAAAAATTACCCTTTTTTGACGATGCTCCAATGATTCCAATGATTGGCTCTTAGGTCATCTTGCAATCAAGGAAGCAGCACAGCAGGAGCAAGGGTTGAGACATCTCCTTGACCTAATAGCGTGGATCCGCAGGGCGCTTTTGGTTGTGCTGATGAAGGCAATTGACTTGGTAATTACGTCTTAAGCACCTTCAAGAACCTGCTTCCACTCCACGTAAACTTGGTCATTTATCGCTGAACATGAAAGTAGGTGTGACTGTAGGTAGCTGCTGTGATATCAAAAAACAGTGTAGAGTTTAGAGTAGGCCTTCTAAAAAGAAAGTGTTGGGCTACGACTTTTCAGTGTTTCTGATTGCTGGGATTTGGATCGTTAGTTCTACAGACATTCAACATTTCGACAACGAACTGGAACTTTACTATTTGTTGAGCCATTCGTCGTCTTTAGCACTCTTGCTGCCAATCGAATTTTTTTTCCGTATTGTTCAAGTGTTGCCGCCAGCTCAGTTCGATAGACACCCGGAGTGAACAGGCTTCATATACGAATATCGGTGTTTTTTGTAATAATTTTTCGTTAAAAAGTTTCTGTCTAGCTCCAGTGTATGCGAAATCATCGGAGCAATCACTAGCTTAATGGAAGCCCTTAACTTGATAGGTTTCACAGTAATCCTGTCTTCTGCCTTAGTATATGTATGAACGGGCTTGTATTGAGTTTGTATAACATACAAAGGGAAGTGGGACATTCGAAACTCGCCGGGCTATGCTTCCTCAGTTCTATCTTCGAAAAGGTACGGCTAGCGCTTTATTTCACTCTGGCTCCACTAGTTCCTTTTTCCGCGCAACATACAAATCCCCCCATCCCCCCGTTGCCATTGAACCAACATATTACTTTCACCTATTCTTGTACTTCATCGTCCTTCATAATTGATGAAAGCCAATTTTTACGCTGTCCTCTGTTGGCTCCGTTCTTCCGTGTACTGCCACCATGTTCCATGAAAGTGCAAGGATCACAGATTTTCTTACGCTTAAGTTTATAGAAAAGGTGCTGTCAAAGTTCTCGAAAGCCGACCAGACCAGAAATGTGTTGTCTTGGGACTTCATCTAATTTTTTAATTACGATTGATGCTTCAAAAAGAAAGTTCCCATTAGAAGTGACGAGTGGTTGTCTGCTCACTTCTGTAAAACATTTCACCGCACCACTCAACGAACCGAAAGCAACTCGACGAAGTCAATGGGATTTAAGGAGGTGTTCCTCACTGATGTTTTCTACGTACTGCAGTAACAGAAAGAATTCTGCTATCGAATTCACATTTGTAGTAGGCGCTCGCTGCTTGAACCCAGCCTACGAAACGGCGTGGTCCCGTACGTGGAACTTTCCTACGTGTGCATAAGTCTCCAAAGAGCCAAGAACGGCAGTGTGTGTAGCACCACTTGCCCAAGTACAAAGTTCCTGTTAGGAAATTGCCATAGCAAGTCCTTTTAGGATGGAACTCAATTGTCTCCATGTCCATACACAGAAGAATAGCTAAGATCATCTTGTTTGATACAAACAGGGCTAAGAAATGATCGGATGATAAGTGCTCGTTTACGTTTACGTCGGCATGTTTTTCTAACGTCTCGGTCGTAATGTCCCGATTACGGCTGGCGGTGCTCGTAAATAGAACATAACTCCATGAAAGTTAATTCATCAATCCTTCGTGTGTACTTTCGGCGTAGTCGTTGCCGACTGGTTGCCAATTCTTGATCGACCTTCGTCCGAGGGTGATGGCGATGTTCCAGCAGCGTCAATGGTTACGGTACTCTGCTCCCAGAGGTGGCTCTCATGGCATCATTCAAGAGAGGTCGACGATATGAGAGTAAAAGGAGGCCTAGGTGAAGAGGTACATGAAGCTATGCACATATATATTTACTATTAGGTTGATGCATAATTATTGCGGATTTTTTTGCGACTTTTTTTCTCCCGAAAGTGTTTGACTATTGAGTTCGGGCTTTTCCTAGAAGTGATCTACTTGATTTCCTCTACAAGAATACTCAAGTAACCATCCGCATATTCGCGTAATTAGGCTTAACTACTTCGAGAAAGATTGGAAGGTGCCGCAGTCATTCCGCGATCTCGGTAACTTTTCGGCGATCGAACAATGAGCCAGAACCAACCAAGAAATGGGATCTGCCCCTAAATCTGCCATATTCACCACCAGAAACTTTTATGGACTATCTCGTCAACCGTTCATCGAAAAAATGGCTAGACAATAGAGGTTACGTCGATTTGGATAACTTGATGGCCGATGTCAAGGCGTGGATCGCCCGTAAGGATCAAAACTTCTTCGCTTTTGGGATCCGACTAACTAATTAATGGGAAGCAGCGCTTGACGTAGATGGTGAATAAGTTCCGGAGTGATTATTTGAATATGTCTTTGCTTAGTATTTCTATTGTTTCTTTACGTAAAATTTGCTGGAAAAAATCCACAATAATTATGCATCTACCTAATATATAGAGGCAGGTAAAATGCAGGGAAATGGAAAATATCAAAATGTTTGACCGTATTTGACCGTGTTTGACCACCAGGACATCATGTGTACTTTCACTAGATCACCTAATGAACGATCGCTGAAAAGTTACTGAGATCGCGGAATGAGTGCGCCACCTTCCAATCTTTCTCGAAGTAGTAAAGCCTAATTTCGCGAAGATGCGGATGGTTTTTTGAATATGTTCTTGTAGAGGAAATCAAGTAGATCATTTCTAGAAAAAACCCGAACTAGAAATCAAATTCTTTCAAGAGAAAAATAGCCGCGAAAAAATCCGCAATAATTATGCATCAACCTAATAAGTTATCAGTCAGTTCCTGCGTGGAGAGGGTTCTGGTATTAGGATGGAATATTTTGAGAGCACACATCGATAACGTATGGTTTTATGTAGATTATTGCGCAGCTCCGTCCAAACTACTGTATTCTCTGATGGTTCGTTATTGAGCGATGGCATGGAAACGAGATGATTGAATGAACAACGATTATACAGTCCGATTGATGGATTGGTCTTCATTCTTCGATGAATAGTCGGCTTGAGTCCATCTTCCACTTAAGATGGTGATCATCTCAAGCAAATTTCTAGCGTCATTCATGAAGGACTCCAACGCTCGTTCGGCAGAGGCCTGATTTGGCGAGTTCTTCTATCAATTAAACGAGAAATTGATCACAGAATAATTGAAGCAGCAATAGTAGCGCTCAATCGTACTGAGACAACTTGATGGACTTTAGTACCCTGTCTTACGAGTGAAAATCCTTTTTCTCTCCATTTCCTTTGCAGGGAGAATCCACAATGAGTGATGCACTGTGGGGAGCCACCCACTTGTGGTTCGGAACTTATCATTTTCATCGATCTTTGAATTTCTTTGGAGCACAAGCTTTACCATAGATATCTACAAGCTGGTTGCAACTACCTTGAATGTTGATATCCTAGGTGTTCTTCTCTGATGCCCCGGTCAGGATGAACGGGTGTACGGTCTTTATTCAGTTGTCTAAGGCTCTGACGAAGGCGACTGGTCGAAATATCAGCCTTATAGAGCTTGTAACATCTTGACCGAGGCTCCAAGTAAGAACACCTAAGACATCGATATATCATGCCAAGATTAAGTGAAAGTCGAGCATGGTTACTTAATATGTGTTCTAGCACCTCTCTGATTTGGAATCCTAGTCGAATACGTGATGCAACTTGATGAGAATGTTTTTTACTCTGAAACCCATTAACTATTTGGGCGATGTTGACTTCCCCGAGTGACCAGAAAGGCGGCCAGTGGGGTGCAACAAACTGCCAGTTTAGAGACGCATCAACATGCCTCTTTTAATAAAGAGCTCGAAACGGTTCGCTGCTTACCATCCATCTCTTCAGAACTTTGCTTTTCCTACCCCCTATTTCTCCTGCTTCTCCCTATTTCTCTAGAATAGTTTGAGATGGAAAATAGTTTTCTGGTCCCCTTCGGGTTCGCTCACTGGATATCTACCATAACTGCAGTTGCTTTTTTCCATACAGTATGAGCCTTCAAGAAAGCGAATGGGTCGCCGATGACCACACCGGCGGTGACTCAGATAGAAGAATGACATCATTTACAGATTGATCAGATTTCACTGATATTTTTGAAAGTTGATGTAAAATATCCGTAGTATACCTTCGGACTCTCTGATGGAATTGGTCCTGCAAACATCGAAACTTTGGGCTAACCAAGTAGTTGGATTGTCAACAGACTTTATTTTCGTATAAATTAGTTCGAAGTGATCAATCCTAGGAAAACAAAAAGAATACAACGGATAAAGAATCAACACTTTCTTTTAGCAGTCGGCGTACTTACTGGTGTTCATTGCACTCAGATGTTTTTCAAGTCTCACCATTTTTTCAAGTGCTTCGAAAAAAAAGGAAGGTCGAGAAGTTAGTGTAAACCTATTTCACGTTTTCCTCAAAGAAGCCGCTGTATTTATAGATCGTATCATCACAATTTGCCAGGCAAATGGCCATAAAACTACCAATTTGATGTCGATAATCCCACGCAACCACGGCAACGGGTTCGGGTAAATCAGGACATGCACGGGTGGGAAGTACTTCCTGACAATTTGCAGGTTGTGTATTCCGTTCGTTGTTGGGAAGGTTCCAAGTAAAACTTTGGTCGTAGGCGCAATCGGAGCGTTAAATTGACTATTTAAATAGAAGGGTTCCCTTTAACCTAACTGTTCTGACTAAATTTAGTTCGACCCAGCGTTCTCTCAATGACCTGTAGATATTTCTGTTATAATGACTTTCCTGGCTGTTCCGTTCATTGAAAAAGGATGGGAGCCCTTCAAGAAAATCCCGATCGCTGCATAAGAAATAAAAAGGCTCTGTCGGCGTTGATCAGTCCTGTTGCTTCCCCACGCTCGGCATCTGTTCAGAATGTTCAGAACGTTTTCATGCTCTTGGTCTTGGGCAGCTCATTCAGCGGTCAAAGTGTTTTCCTGCTCTACCAGACGAGTTTGTTACCAGGTCATCAGTTCAAGGATGTTTGTTGGCTTGGGATTCCGGTGTTCCATCGGCGGATACTCTGCCAGCTCACTGGTGCCATAGTGCCATATAATTAACATTATGGGCCATTTTCCTTTTGTTAACTGCATTTTCCTTAGTGGGCTTTTGGATCTTCCCTATCTCACCGTACATAGAGTTGGTTGCAAGAATTTCTCGCCACTTGGGAAGCACGGATATTGAGCACGGACATCATGAAGAGCTTGCNTGACTGATATCTCCATCTCTTTCTCACCATATTCCTCGGAATCTCGTTTATTGCACAAACATTGGAAAAATGGAACTGTCACTGCCGTCAATCCTCTACAAAAGCAAAGCGGAGAATAAATTAAGTCCACGCTATGTTGCGCCGATTTGAACGTATGATTAGAAAGTAGTATTTCTAATAATCAAGAGAGGCGATCGGGGGACGGAAGCGACGTAGTCACTCGCTGAGTCATCCCAGCCGGCGCACCTGTGTGTCCGACGTATTCTCGACGCAGGCTTCTACAGACGAAAGGGAAATCGGTGGGATACCAGCTCTTTAACGATGCGGCACATTGAACAGATCACCTTGAAACCCATGCATTACTAACGGAATACGAATTGCCATCAATATTCGAGTACCTACAGCTCGAGACAATTCACCCGATGGTCGAATTCGAACTGTGCAAAAAAATCAGGACTGCAAAAGAATTGATTGCAAAAAATCAATCCTCCAATGTAATAGCTTGATAACTCCGTCTCAAGCGGGTCTTTCTGATACCAGGTCCAGCTCAAATGAAAATGTTCTGTGTGGTAGGTTACCCGGGGGTCGCTTTTTGTGCTGCTTTTTCCTGTATATAGGTTCACCCGTGCGCCTTGTGTGGAGAGAACTCCAGGGGTTGTTCCAACCAGTCCTCCGAGAGCATGTGGGCGAGCGAAGTTCAGAAGGAAACTGTGTTTAAGTCTGGCTGCTTCTGCCGGTCTTATTGTTAGAGCAAAGTCGGCAAAAGTCTCAAATTTATCCCATTATGTTATATTTGGCAGAGACTCAAAGGAAATGTTCATGCCTTCAGAGACGGTACAGGCATTACCATTTAAGTCCACTTATGTTGTCTTCAAACCCTTTTAGCTGCAATGAAAGTGCAGATCATCTCTTCAGTGTTTCCATTCGAATCCTTCAGATAACGAGGCTGCCATATTGAAGGCACACTTCACGATAAACATTGGCTCATGAAATATCCGCGAGAATAAATTTGTGGCCACCTCGTGTACCATATGTGGCACTGTCAGGTCGAAAAACGGCCTAGTTAAGGCGTTATAAAGGCTCAAAGATAGTTCCGTGTATATCCTCAGACGAGATTCACCAGCTTTGTTGAGGCTGCACCGATTACTTCAACAGTAAAAGACAATTCTGGACAGTTTTGGATTGATGTAGTCAGCTCTTTGCGCGATAGCAACAAGTGAAATCTCGTCCGAATGCTCTCCGTCATGGTGATCAGTCAATCTGGAAAACCTCTATTTCCCCGACTTATTAGGAGCCTTATTTTCCTTGAAATCGGCGAATTTTGTCGCTTTCTTCACAAGCGATGAACTTTTTCCAACATATACTTCCACTTTTTGACTGAAAAAGGGTACCTCAAAATTATTGTGGACTGTACCTTTAATAGTATGCATTTTCTCGAGAACCTTCATTCTGTGCTTCGTATTCTCGTAGACTCGAATGGCTCCATGAAATAGGCTAAACAGTAAGTGTTTTCTATGCACGTAGGTTGCTTCCTCAGTTTTTTTTTNNTTTTTTTTCCGGATTTTGAATGATTGCTCTGGAAAATGACACCGCCATTCTCAGAAGAAGAATGCACCTGCTCTAAGTCCTCTAAGCGTGGACCCGCTGGCCCTGGGTCGTAGTCCAATGGAAAACGCACATGGTCAGCACGTCGTTAACCCCTGAGACATTTCCCCAAAAGCTTTATAGGATCAACTTCGAATACGACGTGTTTTTCGTATAGCTGTGCACCTGTTGCTGCGGTCTTCTGCTGCCAGCCAGGTCGGCGGCGGCTGTGGTCGCTGTGATGATCCGTCGTTTGAAAGAGGCGATTCGAATTTCTTTTACAGCACGTTGCACAGTGGGAGGAGGCGGTGACGGCAGCGGACACAACGCTGGCCAGCACATTTCAAATCGTCTGGAACTCGCGCCGTTTTCGGCAATCCCTCATTTGATGGACATTGCTGCGTCCAGCCCGTTCCTCGAACACTGCCTTATCGAATAGGAACTTCCCATTCTTCCACTTTTTTCATTCCTTTCCTTCGAGCAACTGCTTGTAGGGATAGATCCTTCATGATTGCTCATTTGTTCATTTGGTTGTTTATCTACTCGTTCTCATATTTATGCGTTTATAGGAAGGAAAATCGAGGCCATTCTATAATGATGAGTCATGTAGTCGTTGCGCTAATGAGACAACGGTTTTTGGGTGTTGGGTGTTTGGGTGTTTTAGTTGACCTTGTTAAGTCCCCATAACTGACCTCTTTTTTTATCGAACATAGTATGAGCGTGGAAGTGATATTAATTTTCAAACAATGAAGTGGTCTAAATGGCAACTTTGTTACAATTAAGGGCTATATGATAAGATTGTCAATGTTGAGGGTTTGATGTAGGTGCAAATCGAGTAGCAAAAACTTTATAACTCGAAAAAAATCTCATTTTGTGATTAGATTGATTGTACAGTTCTCGAACGGAATTTGTTAATAACCCTTCCCGAATGCTCCCTGACAGGTTAGAAGGAAAAGGGAAAAAGATATGAGTGCGTTAAAGAGGAAGTCATTTATCGTCTGAGACTCCCACTTTTTCCTTTTCAATTCCATTTTCCATTTTATCCGTCCGCTCCGAGGTAGTCGTTCGTTTCGACTTTCGATTAAGGAGAGGGAACAGGGGCGAAGACCTCTGGCCGCTCCAGCGTTGATGATGGTAAGCCAAATTCAAACGGTGCAAGGAAACGAGTCGGCATACCAGTGCGAACTAGCTTTTTTATGGGAAGTGCGAACGAGATGATCTGTTTTCACTTTCAGTTCTATGCCAGTAGTTCTTTCGATAAAAATTTCTCCAAAATAAGTCATCTTTCGGGGAGGCCTGTAGGGTGACTTTTGATGGTTTTGCTGCCAATCTCGTTGGCTTCGAGTTACTGCCCTCTAGCCTATCAAGCAAAGATTCAAAATGGTCGTGCGCTTCGGATACGTCTTATAGACCCATCTGATTCTTGTTAATGAGGCTCCATATAAGCAGACCTAGGCTACAGAGTACCTTCTGAGTCTGATTGCTGTGTCAGCCACTTCATTTTCATCTCGAGACTGGTTTAGGAACTATTATCCAACCATAAATTAACCGTTCGATAAGTGGTCAGTAGGGTTAGTATTGTGGTCTATTGTGCCACGACAAATCTGCTCAAGTTATCTGCCTGTTTCTGAGAACCTTTTCACAGATGAACGGTTTCTATCGGTTTTTTATAGCTTATCATATCTAGTGGTAGTTCTCCCAGTTGAAATCGCGTGTCAAATTGGATGAATGCTTGGTGCAACTCCGAAGGCCGATTCGAGTCCTCTTTAGAATTTTCAAATCAATTTAGAATATATTTGGGCTATCGTCCTAGCCTGTGTCTTGATTCTCGATGACACTGCGAAAACCGTTCAGCTGGCTATCGGGGTGCAGTTTGAATCGAAGGGATTCGATCAGAAATAAGCAGTTCTTCGAGCAATCCCTGCCATTCTAGACTAAAAACTATCAGAAAAGGCAAAACGGGACATGGGTGAATATCGCAGTCATTCATTCTTTGTGGAGCCTTCTCCCCGACGTCAGCAAGTAACGACGTTCATATTTCACACCTAACGGAATCCTCGTGATTACATCAATCATAGGTCGTTATCGGTTTAATAGTCGTACGTACAGGTGAGTCCTGTTTTTGATTCAAGTGGAAGTGCAATTTTCGGCTATGATCATCAATATCCACTTGTTGAAGTAACATACTGGATGAATGCAGAAGGTTCTCTCGTTCCCCAGATGCATCGAATGCAAAGGTTGTCCATTGCAGTTTACTTTAAATCGATCCAGTAGCCACGTTCCGTGAAATGGGCTTTCTTCTTCTTCCTAGTAATCGCATGATCCTGTTCCCCACGGAGTTCTCATTTCTCATGCAGAAGAACTGGTCAGGTTATTATCACATTTTACAGCGTCCGAACCATTTGAAGCGATCCGAGTGAATGGAATAAGGCGATAGGATTGAACACATGCAGGGAAAAGAAGAAATATCTCAGTCGTCTTCTGGTAGCTTCTCCCACTCTCCCATCAGCAGTTCGCTCTAATTCATTCGATTCAGACCGAGTTTCTTATTGATGTAGTGGTCTGATGTGCAGCTTTTAGCTCATATGGAACGGTCCCCTTCCTAGTTACGCCGACTTCTTCGTCAGGTGCAGACTGGCACGTGCACCTGCTGAAGAAGCGTCGCCGGTGTGTACCACGTTCTCTATCTCTCAGTATTGTTATACATTAATCCATTTCCAATCCCCTTTCATCCATCTTGTCGGGAGTTCATGAAGATTCCCTTCTATAGAAAATCATGAACGGAAGTTTGGTCCACTTCTTTTGAGACATGATACACGTGTAGGCTCATGTGCTTTGCCGATCAGTCCAGATGACGAAGTGCTATTTAAACTCTTCGCTACAGAAAACTCCGTTCTAATGGGCTGTTCTATGCCGATCAATCTCAGTTGGTGTCAGTGTTTTGTCGTCCTCAGCTGGTCCTCGCTAATGAGGTGCACCGCTGGAATTGCCATTGTTTTCACAAAGCTTTCAGAGCCTCTGTGAGAAATGAAATTGTCAACGACTATCACACCCTTCCTCTTGTCAGTGAGCATACTTGTCTTTTCAAAAGTTAAGAAATGTGCTACGCTTCTCATTTTCTCATTCTTCAAGCAGTACTAAATACGAAACCTCTCTCGTTTAGCTTACGGTAGCACAGTGTAGCTTACTGTGACTTACTGTAGCTTACAGTGTTTCTTCTGCTTTGCTATGATGAAATTCCATGCCTTGAAAATGGCATTGCTTGAGTTGTGCGTGGTACGTCATTGTGTGACGAACTTTTGCTTCAACTCTTTTTGTAAATGTTCATGTCCAGGAGAGGCAGCTTCTTGCACCCGACCTATCTGTTCCAGAGAAGAATGTCGTGGGAGGCTCCCAGAGAAAGCTATTAATCAGTAGCACACGTTGAAAACTGGAACAAAGTAAAAACTCGAAAAGCGCCATAGGATGAGTGATAATTACTACCTCTTTTTAAAGCATATTTCTCAGTAAGGTTCACATTGTCAGGTAGTGCTGGCTGGTGTACACGGAACGATTTCATAGATGACGAATAGTCGAAGGTGGAAGGTTTCTGCTTGACTCTTTTTTGGTTGGCAGACAAGGTGCTTCATATTTCCCAGATACAACCACGAGTTAAGGCAGCATGAAATACATTGTCCCCTCCCAGTAGTTGACGCTCCAGCCCAGAGCGAGCAGGTGGGAACTGGAGATAACCTGCTGGGAGTCTTTCTATGTCACCCACGACGTCAGCAAGTAACGACATCCATTTTTCACGCAAGCGGAATACTTTAATGCATTAATCATGACAATGTGTGTCGTTAACCGCATTTGAACGCTATACTTCGGATCTTGATAGGGTTCATTCAGGATGAACACAGTGCCACCCCATCAAGCCCCCATTCGGTTTGATTTCTCACATACAAAGAAAAGCATGCAAGTTTTACGCTTCCCAGCTTCTCTTTGTGCAGAAAAATTCACTTCAAACCTAACCCCATGGCCACTCTCTAGGCCATCTTATCTCTTCATAGAAATTTTGAAACCTTTCCTCGTGTATCTCAGTCAAATATATGATAGCATTGAGCTTACCGACAGCGTTTATAGTCTTTCTATAGTTCATCCGTGTTTTCTGAGCCAACCATCCTGTAGCCTTGATTTAGTAGCATCCGACTTATCTGGAAGGGCAAAAAACTGACATTCACAAGGTCTGACAGCTAACGCCGTCACCCTCTCAGATGCCAAACTGAAAACGAAAATGCGATGCGACTACGATTAGCAGTAAGATGTGCTGCACACTCCAGAAGATTCGAACAAGGCCGAACAGCGCCCATACACCCTGCACGTCCCTTTCCTAACTGGACAAGAGGTTGTGAATCAGCTTCAGTAAATGTCTAATGGTGGCTCACTGTTCTGGAGTTTGTGCACTTTTTCCTCTATCCTCACATGATGGACGAGAACGTTCTTCGGTTTGTGTTGATTTTTCGCTGTTTTTTTCCCTTCTTGATGAATGCTTCCAGGGATTCATCACCATTCAATACGTACCGCTGCTTTCCCTATTCTCTCATACTCATGAATAGCCTCCCTTACCTCCTTCCCATCACCCTCTACTGTGTATTCCCGTTTTTGGCCTATCACTGTGACATTTCTGTTCGGTGAATTAATGTGTCTTAACTACTAAAATCCGCTGAAGTGCCTTGTCTTGTGGATAGCTACCTAAACATATCCAATAGGCTTCCTTTCTTTTGAAGCGTCTGACTTCCGACATTATCACTTTGTCATTGATAACTATCGGAAATACGCTGAGAAAGTTCTCATATTATTCCCTATGGGCGCAAGAAATGCTGTTCATACAGTTGTCATACGCAACTATCATCATTACTATCATTTAGGCATGAGACCGTTCCAACTGAAACTTGAAGTTCAATTTCTGGTTTTCCTAAAATGAGTTCTGCCTGGCTACAACTAACAGCTGCGAAATCTGCTGCCATTGCACTTTAGTCATTCTTTCTCGACTTCCCGATAGACTTTCCTCACGTTCCTTTTTTCCTCTTTTCCTAAACATAAAAAATCCAAAAAAAACCCGAATCCCAAAAATATACCCGGTTCCACAACACTCAAATAGGATTTTTTGGCTTTTAAAACTACAGCCTGTAGCAGCGCAATGTTACCTACACCTTTGCAATAGAATATTATTCTTATCAATACTTGTTCTATTGAAATTTAGAGAAAGTGATAACTATTATTCATTTTCTTTATCCATTCAGTGTGCGATAGGAAAATGTCCCCTCAAAGCAATGACTTTGTATAAATCAAGATGAGGCAAATACAGTGACTTATTCAACATGGGCCAGTATGGGCTCCAAAAGCGATGATAGCGAATTTGCAAGAGAAATGAAATTGAAGCGACTGCACGTATGAGTAGCCGCAAGTGAAGTTGGTGGAGTAACATAGGCATTTTTCGGATCAATTGGCTACTGCCTTCGTTCTTTTGGGAGTCGTGGGACCACATAGGAACTCTGAAACAGAGGTATACCTACATTCCTCACAGACTTGACGAATAAAAGAAGAAGGGGTAGAATGATTAAAAATCAACGGATCCTACGCACCATGCAGCCCAAGTGTTCGCTGGCTGAAGATGAAGATTAATAGTGTGGCAGGCGGCAAGAGACCCAGTGCGCATCGAACGGCTAAACAATAGAAAGAGATAGCCTGACAGGGCCTAAATACTCCTTATGAAAGTAAAAGTAGGCATACAGCAAATACACCTCATCCAAGTTGGGATTTTGTTGAGACTTCACCCAGGCAAAGAAGCCGTGAACATCTCCGGTTTTTTGAGTTATCTCTGTAGGGAGGCATTCAAGAGCGGTTGATGGCCGTAAGGTTATCTTAAGGCAATCAACCTCTGTTGTACAATAGCAGTTAAGCGGAGCTACGAACAAACAACTTCGAAATTTCGCATATATTTTAAAATATGTACGCCTCATAGTCGTCCTGGATTTTTTTACTGAGTTTTTCACATATTTGCAGGAAAAAACTTATTTTGGTGTACTCTTTTTTGCACTAAGAGAATTGCTATATTCAGTAATGACAACGCAAAAGTTACGTCAATTTTGTCAGCGTTTACGGTCAGTGTACTGTCGTGTCAATTTACTTCCAATTTATGTGATTTCGTCATAGTGCAAGAAACGAATTGAGGCGGTTTTTCAACGTTGGGTTTTTNTGCGATCCGTTTTTAGTCTTTTTGCAGATCTGATACTGAAAAAGATTTACAGTGCGAAGACCCTTCATACTAACCTGAAATTCTACAGGGGATTTTTTCTAGTAATTTCTCAAATGCAGGTTTTAGAGATTTGCAAAGAATATGTTGTGTCAGCTTTTGGCTCTTTCTACTTCGCACCTACAATTGCCCTCACGAACAGATACACCACATGGACGTATTGTTTTTTTTCTAACTGGAACTTTGGTAAGAAGGCCCAATGTGCTTGAAATCACTGTTGTTAAACGAGTAGTTGATCTGGGCCAGAGTCTCTGGTACAATATGTTTATGTGGTGTATCTGTTCATGAAGACAATTGAGGGTGTGAAGTAGAAAGACACATTCTAACCTTGAAAAAGACTTACAGTGCGAAGACCCTTCATACTAACCTGAAATTCTACAGGGGATTTTTTCTAGTAATTTCTCAAATGCAGGTTTTAGAGATTTGCAAAGAATATGTTGTGTCAGCTTTTGGCTCTTTCTACTTCGCACCTACAATTGCCCTCACGAACAGATACACCACATGGACGTATTGTTTTTTTTCTAACTGGAACTTTGGTAAGAAGGCCCAATGTGCTTGAAATCACTGTTGTTAAACGAGTAGTTGATCTGGGCCAGAGTCTCTGGTACAATATGTTTATGTGGTGTATCTGTTCATGAAGACAATTGAGGGTGTGAAGTAGAAAGACACATTCTAACCTTGAAAACACGGTTATCTAAATGGCGGAATCTGGGACGAGAAGACATAGCTTTGTGTTTTCATATCAGATTTCTGTGTAGGATATTCACATTGAACAACGGAGACATCTGGATGTCCTTTCTGGAAAAACTGTTGAGTAAACAACGGAGCAGGGCAGTGCCCTGTTTCGCTAAGTTTTATTTCAAGTACATAGGCCCTTCATTCACACAAGACTACACGCAAAGTTTTCTATAATATGAATGGGCAGGCATTTCTTGATTGCATCTTGAGAGGAACGCTTTTTGTGTATTTCAGGTGTTCTGCTCTATTTCAATATTCGTATAACTGTCCATGTACTGAGGGGAAGCGAGCCATTCCACCTTCCTGAATCTTCCTTTATGGTGACTGCTGTATTTCCATCTTGATATGAATTGGAATCCTCATTCCTTCTGGCCCTGATCTTCCTCAAAACAGTTTTTTTGGCCTCTATCGATTGTAGGGGCATCGTGCATCGTGAAGGCCTTTTTCAAGATTTCAACAAAAACCATCTATTCAAACGAGTTTCGCATGCTCATTTCGGTGTGTGTGTCATGAATCTCCCTACCGACAATAGTCATATATCTTCTTCCGGTCATGGGCGAATTTGCTCCCCGAATAAATTAGTACGACCATTTGAAGAGACATCAGGGCGCTCCTAAACGGTAGCGTCGGTATGCTC
>UZAF01016581.1:6769-21996 GCA_900617895.1 Haemonchus placei
AATTCATTTTTCACCGGTAGTTTCAACCGCTCTTATCTATAGAATTTCAGGGTAATTAGGTATTGTTTGAGATCAGGGAGTTTTTCGGATGGAAGCAGACCAAGTTTCTTCCCAACTAATATTTGGATCTCACCTCACATCATTTTGAACTATTCGCTTTTCAGTGTTTTCGAATTCGAAAATATGAGTTGAGCATTATTTTGCTGTATGCTATTTTTGCTATATTTTAAAAATTTTACTGCTTGGTCGATGATGCCTTCCCCCATACAGACGGCTAGTTTCCCAAATAATTTCAGTAACGAATGCGATTTTAGGGCGCTTCAGCTTCTTTGCTTTTCATTTAATGACCCTCAATGAGAGAATGTCGTGCATAGGACCCATTTGGGTGAAATTGATATCATCACTGAAAAGTGAGAAGTCGAAGTCGAGTCACCCTCATCTGTCACTCAAAAACGATTAAGGACAGAATTAGGAACTGGCAAATAATGAGAAAATGACAATAAATGCGAAGCGTAAGGGAGGGGGGTTCTGCGAGCAGTACTATCTGAACACAACAAACAGTTTAGTTGCTCAGATCGGTCAAATCGGATGGGGATATAGACGGAGTATAGAGAAACTTGCTAAAACTGATAATTGCTTGACCACTTGATGTGCTTTCTCCCTTGCCTTTCCAGCTCTCTCCAACAAGGGTGGTTAGATCGCCAGAGGGACACTACGCCGCTGGGTTCTGATTCGAAGTTTTTGTCTAGTTAGACACCGAATTTTCTTGATTTCTATCTATGCTACTTAGCTAAGACCTGCAGACAATGGCTCTGTAGGCCTATAAGAACAGGATGAACATCGAGTAAAAGCGTCTCCATGAATGTGGATTCGCTAAGCGAATGCCAAGTGGAGGCGGAGCTGGCAAGCCCAGGAGCTCATCGTCGGCCAGTTTTCGTCTAACTAGGCTGAAATTCCTCTTAAGGCTGGACCTCACTATGCAGCTATCGCTAAAAAAAACCTTACGCATGGACAAAATTTCTGATGAAAACCTGCGAACAGGCTTAATACGGTACTTCAATTCACCGATCAGGTAGGGATGGAAGGCTTGATTGGCCCAGGAGGAAATTGTTCTGGGATTCGAACCCGTAATCACGCATGTGTAATATGCGCCATATGCCACTACACCAACTCTGCTATAATTCCTGGCTTTTAGGAAAATTTGCGTTTTGGATATTTCCGATGTCAAAAATGATCAAAAAGTCTGCTAAAGATAGATAACCAATGATTGCCCGATTCTGTAATCGACACGATCACCCGGATACGCGACTGGGCAAATCACCTTCTCTGATACTGTTTCCTTTCTGTGGGCAAACTAGATGCCTTTTCTGTTTTGCCAGACGAATAGAGCATACCCAGGTTCAGCCCCGGAATTCAATTTACAATCATTTTGCCTAAAAATTAGTAAAAAGTGCGTTAGTCATCGAAAACCACAGTATTGTCAAGTCAGTCTAGACAACGTTATTATCGCAGCAGCATGATTCAGTCGACGGTAAGCTGATGAGCTTTTTTAGGCTGTCTGACGATGCAAAACTAATTTAATTGCGTTCGTTCGCAAACTCGGTGAGCACTAAACAGAGGGAAAACATGGTTTTTGCGAATTATATTGCAACCACATAATCCATCATTTGTCAGCTTAGAATCCCATTTGAATAGGAATCATCTTGAATGAGAATCATTCTAATCAGAGAAGGGATGGAAAAGAGAAAGATTAGGAGCCATCTACCTCATTCTGCTGGTTGAACAAGGATCAGTGAGGTCGTGTCCACTAAGAGGAATCGGCAAATCTAAGGAGTTAAAGACAGGTAGAGATTATTCGATGATTACCAAATATTCATCCCAAAGTTCGCAAGTTGGGTTTTAGATATCATGGTGTCAAGGGTTACACTCAATCGGGGCGCAGAGCGCAACGATTTCTAGGTAGTTGTCTCGCTACACGGTCTTTTGAGCATCGCTAGCTGGGCGGAGAAGGTGTAGTGGTAAATGGCGAACTTCACACACGCATGGTCACGGGTTCGAGGCACATCTCTCTCTCTGACGATATTGATTCACCCCCCGAGAATTTATCCTTTAGACTTTATCACTCGCCATCCGGGCCATTGATGACAAGGGATAGGTGGCAGAAAATGATAATAGGTGATCGAAGTTGACGAACAGTCTGCCCTTCATACTTTCCTATCCCTTCACCTCATTTAAGCTTGCAGCTTGCCTATTTTATAATCCATTTCCCTCGAGGCCAAAGATCTGATTTATCACTCGATTGGAGATTTTTTATGGGCTTTGTTAGATTGAGTTCTATGGGCCGTACTGCTGTAGCTCCCATATGGACGACAAAAGCATAGAAATACATGACAATCTCCATAATTCATGCATCTCGAAGGTATGATTCAACAAGGAATGTTTTCAAATTGGAAAAAACAACAGATTGCAAGAGTAACGAGATGATACGTAGTTATCTTTACGAATTGCATATAATAAGCAGTGCTTCCAACCTGACAATTTGGCCTTCAAAGAATTCTGAATTGTTTTTGTTGACGTTCAAACCTTCTGCGAATGACTACCGATAATTATCACACAATCATATGCAAAAGTTTGGTTTCTTGAATTGAGCCTGTACACTATGATTCCTCTGAGCTCCGCGCCTTTCCTGTTGATTGTTAAGGGGAAGGAACTTACTTATTTTCAGATGAGATCATACAAATCGGTTTATAAAAGGGATGTGCCTAGATCAGTTGGACTTCCTGAACTGACTTATCCCTGATAGCTTGACAGAGATGTTGCCCAACGAGAAAAAAAACTTCAAAATTAACCGCAGGAGTTTAGCACCGATTGTAGATTCAGTTTGCTGAATTCCATTCTCAAGACACATCAGTTCGCCTTAACCTCTTGTCCTGCCGAGTACAGCAAAAATGACCGGATCAAAAAGTATTCACTAACTTAAAAGGAAGAAAGGAGGTGCGCCCAGGCCCCAATACCCACACTCAGCCGACACTGCCCAATCCGTTTATCCTATGTTCCACGAATGCCAAGTCATTCAAGCAAGAGCTGAAGATATATGAGGATGCATTTTAGAGAACGGGAAGGGTGTAAGGTTGAATTTTATTGCAATAGCGTTATATTTTTGAGCCGTTGAGAGCCAATCCTGAGAAGGTGGTAAGCAAACAATTGCAAATAATGCGGTGGATGCCTCAAAATTGATACAAATATACAAACAGAATAACAGAAACAGAATGTGTCCAGGGAATTGATGAAATGGCAGAACAAGCATTAATTATGGAATTCCCTTGTAAATTCTGCGCAAGGAGCGGGCACAGTAGTGGGGAGTGGATCTGAATGGGAGATTTGAAAACTGTTCCCATCTAAACGGCCCGGAATCACAGATATCTCTTTGCTTCAAAACTCTCAATGCCCAGATACTACTTCGAAAAAGTGTTTGGGTGACATCTTCGACATAGCAGCCATGGGAAACGCGGAAATGATGAGTAAATGGCTTGTTGAACGTTGGAATTACGATGGTTTGATTAGTTTGATGATACCCTAAAACGAATTTGAGCACATAATTGCAGTTTATACCAGGCGTCACTTATAAGTAATCCTACAGCCGGCGTTTGTGACTACGCTAGCGTATTGTTGAAATTTTGCAAAAATAAACAAATAAATAAAGACACCTACGAAAGCTTCGATGCGGAATGGAGCAAAAAAAAAATTTAGGACATATGTTTGATTGGCTCAGATTTGACACGTGAGAGCTTTTAGGAACGCTGACTCTAGGAGCAGTGGTGAGCGGCGCTCATAGAATATGCATAAATCAGAGATCAAAGCCTAAGGACCTAATGAGGTCCGAGCCAACCAACTCGTCCGTTGCCTAGCCCGGGGTCGTTTCATTCATACGAAACTTATCTTGAGGCTGACTGATACGCCTTCTGGCCTCTGAAAATTAATGTCTAGTGTTTGTAGGGCACTACGACTCTGACTGGAAGTCAAATGTGTGGCGCATCCCAAAATGACCACCCTAAGGCCTTCAGTACTCATCATTCGGTGCAATATGAGCTCGAATACAACCCTTCTAGACCCTTTGAATGGGAATCCCTTAAACATTCGAACTACTCACAAAATCTAAAAGGTATGACGTATTCAAGCTTATAAAGCCGCATCGAAAGCGATGAAGCTTAAAAATGAGAACGTGTGAAAGGTATGAAATTCTTTACGCTTGGAAGAACCTTTCGTTATTATATGCATGGGATTTTTAGAAAAAAAAAACCTGCTTCCAATTGAGAAATTCTCAACAATGAGATTTATGGCTGAGAAATTCTCATTGAAAGCTTCCCAAAGATAGAATAATAATGAAGTGAACCATCCAAAAACAATGAAAAGTTCGCAACAAGTAAAGAGTGGAGTTCAGCCTACGATAAGTGGTTCCGAGAGATCAACAGTCTCGGTTGGCTCGGGGAATATTCGAGCCGGAACTTGATTGCGGACCTTGCTCATACTATTCAAGCCCTCTATCTCATCCGGGTAGGCCATATATGTATGTAGTACCGGAATTAGTAAGAAAAAAGGAGCGCAGCGTTTCTGACATGAATGCTCCCTATGTACATGCAAGGAGAAGCCCAAGTTCAAAGTTAAAAGCCCCGCACGGGATGAAAGCAAAACCGACCTCTTACGCATGTGGGTAAAGGTTCCATTTAATTCCCTTCCTGATCACCTACAAATCGATTTTTTGGTTAAATAAACAGCTTTCCCTTTTTACCTCACTTAGATTTAAGCTCTGGTACTCTTCATGTTTTTTGTATTCCACGATGTTCTTTGGGGTGTGAGGGAATGAAAGTTCGTTCTTTCCGCTCGTGACTCAAATGAGAGGGAACTAAACATAGCTCCTCGTGAGATCTAGTAACAAAAAAATGCTATTTCTCACCAGTGCTTTAATCACTACTTTTGAAACAGTACACATAGCATTATACCTCAATCCCACTCCCACATTTTCAATTAAGGAGAATGGACAAAGGGAAAGACAAAAAACTGTGAAAAAGTACATCGCTTCTTGCAGACTTGATCAGACTTTGGAGGCTGTGCAGCAATTAGACCGAACAAAAGTCAAAAGAACAAAGATACGTGTCATATACAGCGGTATCAGAAGTTCCCACAAGCTTGAACATCAGTTGGTGTTAATTTGAGGTCGTCACGCACCGTTATCTTTGATAACTTTCCGAAGAAAGGCCCCACTCCACTTATAATCCTGGACGGGACAACTAACCAGGAATGGACGCGTAGAACGATTCTTCTAATACGCAACCACTATTATATCCCAGGCTATTTCTCAGGACTCGGGCAATTTATTGAGGCAATCTCATACAGTGAATTAGCATACGCTCGCTGCAAACTCGTCAGCTGAACATATGTTCTGCTCCAGCAAAGAGAGGGCATCATTACTCTGTTAGATTGTTGCTGTTTTACTTTCCTTCCCAACGTGAGACCGAATGAGTGCGGGAAAGGCGTTTGATGGGAAATTGAGATGGAAATACATAAAGAACTACAAACGACGAAGAGGTTTTGCTAAGGAAAGAACTTATTTTGCAATTCAGTCTTTCCTGCCAAGCATTGACAGGGACCTCTATTGAAAAAGCACGAAAAAGGGAATACGGTACTGGGAACGGCAGAAGGCGCAGACGGAGCAACCCCACACGTATGTATTGGAAAGTGTTTTCCAGATCCCCAAGGAGAGGTAAAGCATACTTGAAGAATGCTCCTGATTCATCATAAAATATGCAGAAGGGAAGATGTAAGATGACGCTGAGAGAGACAAGAGGCGAGGTCTTGGAATGAGGAAGTTGAACCGACCGTTCAGCGGAAAAAGCTGAACGGTCGGTTCAACTTCCTGGAGCTGACGAAGAATGAGACCTCGAAAAGACTTGACTGGTCCATCAGAGATGCCAGAGGCTTGCTGAGGCAGCCGTAGCAAAGGTAGAGGACATCAAATCGGACATCTTGCACAAAGCTTCCAGGTTGAGAAGCTCATAAACAGTCGCCCTATAGATTAGAGGTAGAGTTCGAGCTACTACAATGAACGCCGGAGGGACCATTCTGAGAAAGCTAATCTATATCAAGATGTGGGTAATATTTTACAGTAGGCCTCTCATCAAACAAAGACCTCCCAAATGGAGGCGACATTTGGTTCCATTGTGTGCTGAGAAATGTGGAAATGAAGATTAGAAGTGCATTTCTTCTCATGTTAGGGCAAAATGAGGCTTGCAGAGCGCTCGAAGAGCACGGGATTGAGTGATTTGCTCGGTATAGCTGCTGACGGAAGTGTGTGGGAATCAAATGATTGAGAAGCCAAGTTGACAATGCATACTGGAAACTTTTGCGGGTGCAAAATCGATTCAAAACGAAAGTGACAAATTTGGCAGGAAATTTCTTCGCAAGAAGGATTAGACTTTACGAAAAAAAAAAANNATAAACACGAGCCATCTTTGCAGCAGGAGATAGGAAAGTATTGAGAGCAGTGCCGACTCTGCCTTCTCGTTTGTGGAAGTGTCTGCTTCGGAATCTCTGCTTCAAACAATGCTTCGGAAGATGCTCGGACAAAGTGACGCACCAAAACGACACTTAAGTTTTTTAATGGGCATGGTGGGGCTCAAGCAACTACACGTTCTGTATGACCGGACAAGAAAACAAATATAGCGATCAAAGTGCACAAGGATCAACTCTGAAAGAGCAGCTCGGAAGCTCGTCATTGTTGTGCTCCAAGTTTCATATTCGCTTTTGCCTTTTGCCGTAGGTGTACAGAGAGTGTATAGCTCTCGTGGAGCTCAAATAAGAAGACCAAGTCCCTGAATCTCGAACAGTGTGCTCAGAGAACTGTGGTCCTTCATGAGAAAGGCATTGACATATGATACTTGGCAAGCGACCCTGCCGTTGACGTAAGTTTGGGCCAACTTGCAAAGGTCCTAACAAACGTAGCATCAGTGAAATAGAGGATTTCTGTCAGGATCTGATGGCAGATTTGCCGACACGTCAGCCATTCAAGCTATTTATTCGCTGAAGTGTAGTTTGCACTCAGAAAAAGTCATTCCAATGAAATAAATGAGGTTTAGTGATAATCTCTGTAATCGGCGGTTCTCGAAAAACGGTGTGCAACCAACCTTATGAATTGTATGGCACAAACAACAGATTATAGGATGGAATTATTCGGCACAGATCACACAGCACTCACCGCTGATGCTCTATGACAACGTGTGCTGAATAATTTCAGCCCCACAAATTTAATAATCTGCAGGAATTAAAATTGTATGGTTTGAAACGTCGGGAACGTCGGGTGGTGTTTGGCTGTTTTAGGAATTCTACACAAAAACCGATAATCTCGATTATTGTCAAATAGTGGCATGCTTTTATGAAGTTCTTCTTCTACCGCTGTACTCACTCAATTTTGACTCGATCAGGTGTCCGCTTTTGACCAGATAAGGAAAGGTAAACCTGACCGATTCGGTTAATAAGATGGGCCAAAATCACTGAGTCGCAAGTGTAAAAAAGGAGAAATAGGGAAAAAGAAATCGCAGTTTTCCTGCATATTTCCCTATCGACTGAGTTGGGTGACATGCTTGAGTGAAAACAAAAAGTACTATCACAGAAGTGGGTGCGGGGCAACATGAGGAGCTGACCAAGCTAGCTGAAGTCTTTCACCATTTCAGAGAACACTTCAAGTGATACTGATCTAAGGGCCCACGTCAGTAATTTATCAAAGAGAAACAAACCGCCTCAGGGAGAAGTCACTAAAATTGGAAAGCTCAGTCTCGACTAGACGGCTACAACGGAGAATCTCAGAATACAGCCACTTCTGCGACAAAAACTGTTTTTTTAGAATATTCCGATTAAGTATTGTTTCAATAAGAATTATATTCTGAGGCTACAATACAAAACTTTTTTGTTTGTTTTTTTTTGTCGATCTGGATTTCAAAGAAATCGCCTAGCTACGAATTCAGAAACTCGGCAGTTCTTTAATGCTTTACATCACCAGAAGCTCATCGCGTTCCTCTCTCTCCATAATTTGTCCAGGCCGGATTTTTCTGCTAAAAAAAGAATCCAGGACAACCAAAAACCCTGTGCTCAGTGGTAAACTTTATCCTAGCCGGCTTTAGCCGCTGAGGGAAAGTAATAGGTTGATGCATAATTCTTGCGGATTTTTTTTGCGGCTTCTTTTCTCTCCATACAACTTCAATACCAAAGTCGGGATTTTTATAGAAATAGTCTACTCGCTTTCCTCTATAGAAATATGTCTAGAAAGGGATCTTCTTACTCGCCTTATTATGCTCTATTACTTCGAGAAATGATGGAGGGTAGAACACTCATTACGAATCATTACGTGACCTCAACGAACTTTTTGGCTATGGAATTGCAGCCAAAGCCAACTGAGGACTGGGATTTCCTCCCAAATCTCCATATTGACCCACAGAAACCCTATAAAATATCAGGTCACCCGTTCGTTGAAAGGTTGGCTAGCAAACAGGCTTTACGACGAAATGGATGACTTGATAGCCGATGTCAAGATAAAGATAGCTTCCAAGGACCGAAACTTCTTCGCCTGCGAAATTCGGCCGTCTAGTAAATGAGAAGCAGTGCTTGAAGTAGGTGGTGAATACGTTCTGGAGTAATTATTTGAACATGTATTTGTTGAATCTTTTCATTTTTCTTTTAAATAAAACTTGCTGAAAAAAAATCCGCAATTATTATGTATCAACTTAATACTTCCTCCTGGGTCCTCTCCTACACCCAAAAAGCAGCAGAGCTTGACGTGGCCTATCGTCATCCCTCCCTCTGCTCCATCTATGGGTACACAAGAAAATAATCATCGCGAAACAGATCCTCAGAGATAGAATATTCTGTCGCTCCTTGATTAATTGAGCGCCTATTCCCCAAAAAACATCAATGTCCATCCAAGCGCACTGTCATGGAACCCAAATTGCTCTTTTACAGTTGAAAACCGCTATTCATATGAAAAGGTCGTTGATTTCTAGGATGTTTGAAAGGTGAAGGAAAATAGTTTTACAAAAGTCCAGATTAATTCCTGGGATGTTCTACAAGCTAAATTGAAATGAAAGGACCTTGTCTACTTCCACGCGTATTTTACATCGGAAGAGGCCACGATTTAGCGTTTGCTCGACCGAATCGAGGATCGTCCTCGACCTACCTAGTTTTGGCTCCAGAGCTATGGATCTAAACATGCACAGAACCGCTTGAGAGGCACTGAGGTGAAACAGTTGACGCGAATTCCGATGTTCTAGAAGGGAGGCTGGATTCGAACTCGTAAAGAGATAAATGTTGAACATGTGGAGACAGTCCGGTACTTAAAGTTCCACCTGGGCATGATAAAGTAGCCGGATATCTTATGTACAGTAAAAGGATAACGCTCTTAGATAACAGCTTCAAGAAAACTTCCGGAACTTTTGAGAGAGATTTGGACTTCCGCTAAGTAATGTCCTTATATGACAATTTCAAAGACTTCCGGATCGTGCAAGGAAAATCCGGACTGTCCCTAGGTTTTTAGTAGCTACTTTTCGGACGATCTAACGTGTCCATAAGAGATATCCGTCAGATACTGTCGAACGAAACCCTCTCATCAAGCTAACATATTCAAAAGTCCGTAGAAGCAGTCGGTTAGCATCCGATCAGACGTCAAATTTATAAGAAACACCAACTCAAGAAGTGAGTTGAATTCTTGACGTTTCCTGTCTCCTACTTGCCGAATGCACTTGCTTTGGATAAGATCCAACTGTATCGAGTAGGCTCGCTCATCTTTGTGCCCCTCTTCCCATCAGAACTGCATCGGAATGCAGATACGAAAAAAAGACCGGAACGCCACTTAGAAACCCCAAAACACTTCTGGCCTGGAAGTCAATTCCCATCTGAGATGAAGTACAGCTAACTTGAGCACTCTCTTTTGAAAAAAACACCCTTTTAAGAGCAGCAGCCGCTCTCATTTGTATTATGCCTTGGGCAATCTTAGACAGCCCATATGTTCGTCAACTTTTTTTTCTTTTTCTCGGTTATCCTATGATCAAATTACCGATTTTTTATGTCGGCACTGCTGAGCATGTACCGTAGGGTTGTCGCAAATCTTTGGCTAAGATAATGAGGCCCTCATGAATGCAAGCCTTGCACACCCTTGTGTTCACTGAATTGCACCTGAGCCCCCTAGTTTTTCTAGTTCCTAGACCTTCTTCCAGCCAGGGGGGCGAGAAAGACGCTGCCTCATTTGAGGACGCCACGTCTCTTCAGGTTGATCCGCCTACCCAGTCTTCGGGCCGCTGCCAGTGCTATCCACCATCTCCAGAATCTATGTCTTCATAAGCTGGTGTCCGTGTGGGTAACATCACCCATTTAGAGTTGAGAGGAATTTTACCTATGTTGTGGGAGTTCGGGAGAAAATACGTGGTCAGTCTAAACAACTATCATTCCATGTTAGCAAAAGAAAGTTGGATTGGACACGAATGTCGAGACGTGAGAAATGAATGTGAGAAGGTGAAAAACGGGGCGGCACTTTTCTGAGAAACTGTTACATGCAGAAATATAATATATACGAAGATTGCTTGGGACGGGAAAATTCCGGTGGGCGGCTCTGACATAGGACCTAAGAACCAAAAATATCGAATTTCATACCTATGTATCCTAGGAAAGGCATGATTCCTGAAAGCAACCGCTTAGATACTACCACTGCTACCTACAAGTATATAGAAGGGAAAGGTGACTCCGCCCGACTTCTCTGGTATTTTATACGTGTCATACTGTAAGAGAGCACAAAATTCTTGCGTCAAATGAATGAATAATTAAGAAAGAGACAGAGAATGAAGGGAAATCGGTGCATGCATGAATGCCAAGGCTCATGACGAATATAATCGAGCCTTCTCGATAGCCGACATGTCGTCTTCGTTCCCAAATTGAATTTATCCAAAAAAGGTAAACGAAAAAAGCATTCTGGGTAGGATAGCCACTTACCACTACAACAACAATGCATCTTCTGAGGATGATTCACGTGATAGTGACGGATTCGCTTGGAGAAAGTTTCTTTTCTAAACATTAAATATATACATTGTATTATAAACAAAAGATATGAACCATAGGTGCAAAATGGTTAGAAAGACCTTTGAAATTATTGGGAAACTCACCAGTAAAGGCCAAAGAAAGCGTAAGTCCTAGGTGCACAGAGAAGGTCTAACTGCTACGGCCGGATTCACCCGTTTATTAGACCTCCGCTAGGCTGAAATTGAAGGAAAATAGGAGAGCTTTCTTTTTAGCAACAATGTTCAAAGAGCTCGAATAACAATCATATGAGCAATACAAAAAATCACTCTTAGAATGACTTCAAGTTTTCACTATAAGCGATTTCATCTGTGAAAAGGTCTAATGACCGCCCAAGGAGCTAATTGATGTCTTCGCCCTTCCATTTCCTCACTAAGTGAATCGTGCAAATGTCACGAGGACAGAAGGCTATACTCTACGAAGTTCGCACCCGCACTAATGGGCTTAATTATGTGTCAGAGAACTGAAGCCCCCATGTTCTTTGGATGCATTGTTCAAAGTTTTAAAATGTACCTGAGACAGGCAGGTGCCCGCTCAGATCAACTGAGTCCTACATTCTACAGGATCAATCAATTGGTGCCAGGCTTGTCTGGGAGGACTGAAGAAGAAAGCTTAGTCGTATACCGGCTGACTAGCCCAGGCCATGTGTAGACCACATACACATTCACTTTCAATCCCGCTACGCTTTTGGAAATTTGGAAATCACTCTTCCAACAGCTTTATAAGCTCAGTAGGATTTCGAATTCTAGAAAAATCTCACATGCAAACACTTCCAGAAAAAGGCGATTTTTAAAGTATTTAAAAAAGGGAGAATGGACCAGGAGAAGGAGTAAGTAAAAATACAAGGACCATCGATTTTCACGCAGACAAAACGGCTGTTTTCGCATGAGCTCGAAGAAAAGAGGGCGGAATGAACATGAGTCTTGAGATCTCTTCAGGGCAGACGAAAGAGATTCTAACAGACAGTTGTTCCTGACTTACCGAGTACTGTTTAACAACAACTCTCGTATAGGAAGAACGTATCCGAAGTGGGTTTGCTCAGGCAACTGAGGCATGCTTCGGTCTCACTACCTACCCCAACCGCTCGAAGTTTTACTCAGGTTACAGTGAATTTTGACAGGTAGAAGGAGACAGATGTTTGGGCGGCTGCTGTAGACGGACGTTTAGGGCATAAGCCATAGCCCATCTTAACGAAGTAAACATTTAGTACACCACTCAGGCGAATTGCAACAATAACAACATTACACTCGACAAGTACTATCAACTCATAGTACGGGACCACTGAAACGAAGATGAAGATGTATCAAATCCTATTACGCGGACTACGGCTACTACGACTACCATCAAAACACCAAACATCTTTCAACACTACAGTTGGACGAAAGTCACGATTAGTCAAGGAAAAATCCAAGAAGAATATCTGGAAAAGAGGGTGGAAAACGGGTGAGTCACCACATGGATCAATTTGCAAGCGCTGGAACTCGGTGGAAAAATCGTACACTGCTACGTCCCCAACATTGGCCATATTGGGCGGCACTGTCACCAATCACCCTGGTGTGGGCACTTCTCCCCGAAAATCGCGCCATGTATCGAAGGAAAGATTGAATTCTCACTACGGATACGGTAATCGCCACGAGACCACTGTCGCTTGCCGTGGGACTTGGGGAAGAAGTACCGCCACCTCTATTCAACCGCTGTACATAAGGCAAAAGTTGTGCAATTCGGAATACTTACATATTTGTTGGCAACGACCGCTAAGAAAAGTTGGGATATCTATCAAAGGGGCCCGTCCACCTCAGTGACACGATTACAGGGTCACGATCAAATTTTGTAATTTCATATTGAATCACGAGCAGGTCCACAAACTTTCTAAGAAAGTACAAGAAGAGTGGCTTTCCCTCTTATAGGACATTCCAATAAAAAATAATATAAAGAAATTGTCATTGTAATAGGATAAAGAAAGTGGGGACTTGAACTCTCATTCCATAGTAGTATAGTAAGGCGTCACCGCCTAGGATCCCCTTGACCTTGCCATTAGTCACGTAACAATTTTGACCTTATAATTCGCTTACTTCACTTCTCTATAACTTTTATTTTCCAGATCTCACGCTACGATGCTGCAATTACATTACTACTTAACTACTTTGACGTAGATGTTCCGTATCTTACGCTAAGAAAGTGGCCGACTTCCAAGAAGAGCCCTGACCGTGACCCGGGATTTCTACCATGTCGGAATCTCACTCATAGATCCCAAATTCTTTTGATCCGTAGGTCGGGAAGGGATCGTTGGCAGTGAACGACACTTTGAAAAGCATCAGCTCAATGGTGCAGCATCTTTTCCCATTATACGGTCGACATACCTTAACGAGCCCTCATTTGAAACAAATTTTCATTCGGCTCGCGATTAGAACAAAGTTTAAATGGCCCGCGGTCACGAAACAAACAACTTAGAGATTCTTGACATTACGAAAAACAAAGAAACTAAGGCTCGACAGAACTATGTACCAGCTCTAAGTTCCTCTTCATCCATCCTGTACCTTTTTGTTTAGCTAATCTTGAAAACTGCTCCTAATAGGGACATGCTCAAACAGAAATCATGTGGGGGCGAGAATCCCGCTTCACCACCGACTGCATCTCTTTTTGGAGAGTTTCTAAGAGGGAAAAATAGGAAGGAGAAAGAGGATGAGTGGGAAAACATAATGGCTTGAAACGGAGCCCACCGCCATTAGCTGTGGGTGGAAGAGAAGAGTAGGAAATTGAATGAGTAGTAGTCAACACAACGAACTCCCACAAGCTCTTACTGCGTTCAGGTTAAGCCGAACGTAGTGAAAGCGGCCGAACAGCATTGAATAAAAATGCTCAAAAGCCATCTCCTTACTTTGATTAAAAATGGAAGAATCTTCTATAATACCAGTACTTTGAACCCAATAATTTGAACCATTACAGTTATACTTGTATATGCATTGAAATGGCTTCCAGAAGAGCCTGCTGAAGTACTAGAACTTTGGAGCTTTAGAGCTGCCTAATGCATAAATTGGGATATGTAGCCTGGATTCTGCGGCTACATATGATGATATTAGAAGAAGGTGACGTAGTGGTAAGTGGCGCAATGGCACAACCACATGGGCCGGGTATTGAATCCCGGATCGATGCTGCCCAGACGATTCAAGGTTCCCAACACTCCATGGTCGGTTAAACGGTACCATTCGAGAGAATAAAAGCGCTGACTCGACATTATATATGCCTGAAAAAGATAGATGATTCTAATTTATAGGGCCAATTAGATCCCATTCATCCTCACATGCGATTTTTCTCCTCTTCAAAGAAACCGGAAGTATGGGAACGGTTTTTGAGAGCATCCAAGATACGTCCCACTCTCTCCCTGCCCCGGATTTGAATTCATAATTGTTTTCACACTGTTTCCTAGAGGAGCAGTTTTGGACCTTCCTGTAGAGAAGTAGATGGTGAGAATTAAGTCCGAACTGAGAGTGGTGAAGTCTTGGATGAAGTCTCTCAGTGAAGTTCGGGTAGACGAAATTGAAAGTCGAGAAGTGTGGGTAAGTGCATAACCGAATATGAACGAAATTCCCACACTCACTACCCTCGGAAAAAATGATTTGCAATTGCTCCTCTTTTAGAGTGATACAGGCTGGAACGTCACAACTAGAATAACTATTATGAGGGAAAATAAGTATTGTTAACCGCTAATTTAACGGAAACAAACGACCCCTCAACATCAGCTGAGGGCTGCGTCATCAGCGCCTACACAATCTCTTCACTTCTTCGACAAGGAAGTAATACGAGCTCGTACATACACACAGACTCCGACTCGAGCCAATTTTCCGGTACTCGGCGCGAGAGTTTGAGATTATGGACTACTTCCTGCTCCCAAACCGCTCCTACCAAGTCAGGTTGGCGCGATGGGTCGATGGACTCTGGCTGAAAGCTCGAGTTGCCCAAATTCGCTTCAATCAGATCCAGAGGAGAGGAACGCCTGGTGTGTTGTTTTCAAACTCGTTAGTGATGGATAGCAAATCGATTATGCGGATCTGGTATATTACAGGGTGGGCAAAAAAACCGGCAGGACCCCCCCCCCTCCCCCCTCCCTTCGAGAA
>UZAF01016581.1:26562-47546 GCA_900617895.1 Haemonchus placei
CACATTGCACAAACTCTACACAAACATGGGTCGCGCAGGAAAAAAATCACATTCAAGGACCGCTAATAATTACAAAGTTCAGGATGGATATAACGTAAAGGCTCAATTCACGATAGAAACGGCTTATGAGAGATCCCGTTAGGATAAATTCGTGGTCTCTTGTATACCATATATGGCGCTGTCAAAAGAGGCCTAGNAAACCGAATATATAGACCAACTAGTTCCTCCAGGACTAGGATTCCGCATAGTAATGGAATGCACGGCGCATTCTTCAATGCGATAAGTCGAGTCCGAGAATTCCATGCTTTATTCTTTATCCATTCATGGGCCCAAATCTTTCCCTGACATATTTTACCTTCTAGAGTTCAATTGAGTAGACCGATGGACTATTTGCCAGATCAGAAGAGTTGATATCTCTGACTTTTATCTCAGAAACTGGTTGAGGAGGAGGATTTGACGTTTTTGTAGTAATGGAGGGGTTCTATGTTTGTGCGGATTACGGTGATTTCAATCTTGCCAAACAACTGAGATAAAAGAAAATGTTTGTCAAGTACTTGAATGTCACTTGAGTGCTCTGAACAAAAATGACCCCTTTTTCCTATCTTACTGGGAAAACCTTCGAAGTTTACCTATACTAGAGTTTGTTCTGGGATCCGGAAAACTGTACTACGTAGTAACTTCTTCCTAAACCTCTTCAAAACGTTGTAGCGTTATTACAACAACCTAAGTTATTTGAAATAATATCTCAAAGTTGGCGCGTAGACGACATCATTCTGTGTCGCGACAGCTTGTCAATACAACTGTGAAAGTCAACAAAACATGCGTGAACAGTGCGATGCTTGGTTTTTGATCAAACACACACTACACATTGCACAAACTCTACACAAACATGGGTCGCGCAGCGGAAAAGATCACAGTTAACATTTAAAAAGTTCGTGATAGAGATAATTCAAGGCTCAGTTCACGATGGAAATGGCTTATGAGGAAAAGATGTATTTGTGGTCCCTTGTATACCATATATGGCGCTGTCAAAAGAGGCCTAGATAGGGCGTTATGAAGGCCCAAAGATTGTCCCCTGTGTATGCGCGGACGAGTTCCACCGGCGCTGTAGAGGCTGCACCATTCACGAGGAACCCACGTGGGAAGTTCAAACCACTTGCCACAACCCATAGCGACAATGAAAGGCAATCCCGGACAGTTTTGGCTTAAAGTAGTCACCTCTTTGTGCAATTGCAGCAACTGAAATCTCGTCCAAATACCCCTTCCATGTCTTTTTCGACATGGTAACTCTTACAATCTCTCCTTTCACCACTGAAGGAAGGAGCTTAAATTTCTCAAAATGAGCGAATCTCCTCACTCCCTTATTAACCGATACACTATTCCTAACCAATAGTTCTGCTTTTCGGCTTAGAAATGTTACCTCAAAATGACCGTGAACTGTGCGTGCTAGGAAGTTATGGATACCCTACACAGGATGGACGGTCTGGGTCCATTAGAAAGAAAAAATAAAAAAAAATCGAAGACAAATCAAATCGCAAACAAAAAAGTAAGGTAAAATCAAATTGGATGCCGCAGTTGACCGTGAACCGTGGAACCACAGCAACTGCTTAAAAGGAACGTCAAAAATTGAGCGTAATATTTTCTTTTTTGTCTACAATTAACTTTTTATTTTGATTTTTCCTAGTTTTTCATCGTTTGTGTGAAGAACACATCAAATAAATGAATGAGCAAAGCTCAGGCAAAAGAGGAACGAACAAAAGTCAAGTTTGGAGGAATTAAAAAAAATGCACCACTTTCCTAAAAATGTAAAAAATAAAGCGTGACATAGGCGCCACCTAGTTTTCGCTTTCTCAAAAGCCTGGTAACCCTATCCGCAGGCCCGTTCGTGAGAGTGTAATCCAGAAAGGATCAAAGGTGAATCTTTGAGTTGTCAATACTCGAGTTCAAGAGACAAATTGAACAAAACGGAATGAAGTAATTCAGATTGAACTTTAAAATAACAATTTTATGGAAAGCTCTATTTGCTATAGTTTTTTCGTAAGCACGACTGCAAAATGTATGGGAAGCAGATCTCTGTGAATATTTGATGTACGAGCGCTCCCACCACGGAATGATTTATTCAGGATTTCCATATGAACAAGGATATTTGGCATTAGACAATATCAACGGTGCTTTACAACTAGAACGGACCGCGATTCGTATAATGAGGAATAGAAATCAGATAGTAGCGTAAATAATGATATAATGAGAGAATCACAAATGATAAATACATTTAACTATATTTAAATAATTAAATTATTCAAGATTATGTATATTTGAACAGTTGTACTACACCGTAAAAAACGTATAGCGCTCGGTGTAGGTCAAACCCCTCAGGATACGCCATGAAATTGATATTCGCTGCCTTTATTATACATCTGCTTAGGTATGTAAGGAACGTCAGTCTATGCTGAAATCCTAGAACCAAGACTTTGGGTGAGGTGCTATGCCGTTAGTTATTGACCTATAGGCACCCTTGTAAATCCCCTTCGTTTAGGAAGATTTAGCACACAGCTTCAAAACTTACAACGAACCAGCTTTGTATAAAACTCGGTGCTTTGTAATACTAATCAAAATTTTGAATTAATAAAAATAAATCAGTGAATTATGGATAAAAATTGGGACTAGCAAACATTTTAATGACAAAAATAAGTAAAGAATTCTATGAATAAACTGTAATGACATCAGCATAGTGTACTACCCGCGGTTACGACAAGGGGCAGGGAATCGCGAAAACGTTTTCTATCCCTTAGAGTTGTGAAATCAACCTCGTTACTTCATTTCTCATCCCTGCTGCTTTCATTATCTCCTTTTTCTTTATGATAGCTCTTTTTATCAAATGGAGTTCAATTGTTCCATGTGCTCTGCACTAAAAGTCCAACGGCAAATTCAGGCAAACTTCTTCCAAGTCGTCCTTATCACATCACTCCTACAGACTTCAGACCGAACATCTCGATGGAGGTAAACCTTAGCTCTCGATGGTTAGCTATTTGTTATGGTTATAATTAAGTTTGTATGGCAACATTGAAAAACAGCTTAACCATAACGACGACCATTCCCATATTCATCCGCTGTCCATATATTCGTTACCTTCCGAACCTATCGCTCTTTTATTGGTCTGTGTAAAGAAGGAGAGGATGGTTACCATCTGCCTGGTCCAGAAATCAAATCCTAGACCGAGAGCAGCTCGGGCACTCCCCTCCCCCCTTCTTTTTCCTCCTTCGGGGCTATTTAGCTGTGTTACCATTCTTGTTCGGTAGCACGAAAAAATGTAGTGAATGATTCATGCAAACATTAAACGAGCCTTTAAAGCATTTTAAAGACCACAATTGTTCTGTATGGGAGTAAATTGCATGGGCGTGCCCGAAAATTGAATGGACCAACGCCCCCCTTTTCGTCCTTCAGCTGAACTAAGGAAAGCGTCAGGCCTTATAAGTTTTGGCACCTATTTATTGATGTATGCCGAGGACATCACAATTAAGCCCGAAAGGAATTGGCGGGTCTTCTGAGTCAACTTCCAATTTCTGAACACTCATTAGCTTGTGAGACATCTAATCAGCGGCAATTTGACGTCCATCAGCACTAATTCAGACCTAAGAACCCTTCAATTACACTTTCAAATAATTGTCATATGATGTACTTTTCAAAAAAAGACAACCAAAAAAATTCCTGGCGATTGTTCAGCCCTGTTTGGGTTGGGTAACCCCATAGTTTTCATTCAGGATCGAAATGATTCACGAATTCCATTTGACCCCCCTACGTAATGAACATCGTCGAATCTCCCTACACGGATGTGGTATTACACAAAACTGATCTGTTAGAGGTTTAGTTGACCTGATCAGGAGTCCATCTAGCATTTGATCCCCGATACATCGATCTGACAGCATCGCTCCTATCACTGCGCCTTCAACCCATATCTGTTGTCACGTAAAATAATAAAATTCAATTCTCACAAGGTTCCTAAGTTGTGGGCATAACCTCCGGGGGATCTTTTCTCATACTTCCCTAACATCGCCTTCTAAACCATGTAACTCAGGATTCTGCAGATGAAACAAAATAAATGAAGTCAAAATGAAATCCATACACATCCAATAACCAATAGTGAACGGCGCCAATGTTATTCTATAGTTTTCGAGCTATTGATGAAAACTCTATAGAGATACACCTTTGTGGGTTCCAAAGAACAAGGTTCGTATATGAGAATAAGCAAGCTCGTTCTCACGCATCCTACTCAGTTATTCTGTGTGGGATGTGGCTCGTGAGAAGAATCTTTCACAGATGAGAATAGGGTTACATTACCAAGAAGCTGGTGCAGTCAGCGGATCAATCTTTCCCGAACAACCCGATAGCAATAAACATTCCTAGAGAGGAGGGTTCGGTTAGTTTGGGCAAGTACCGATACGGGATTCAATCCCCTGACCATAAGTATGACAGTGCCCTACCTCGCACTTAGAAGCCAGTCGGTTTTCCTAGCAAACGCTCGATTGAACGTGTCCCTTCTTCAATACTTCCATTACAGTAGAAACTGTAGATTGGCACCTCGTTTCTGGGAACTGAGGGAACGTAGCTATGGCCACCCTTTTGTAATCAATAAGCACTTTATTATGATAATGTAAGTAAGTATAAGTGCACTATTGGATAGCTAAAGTAAATGTAGCAGCAGGCCTAGTGGCACCTTGGCAGTTTTTCAAATTGATCCGCCTCCATTCAGAGTTGACTCTCTCAATGTTTTATGTTCTATTAATAAAACAATATTTTAAAAAGGCTATTTCATCGCTTGTTTACTTCTATTATGCCTCTTTGTTTACGAGGGACTTTTCACTGGGAGTTACAAATAAGTAAAAAACTTTGAAATTTCTTGCGGCTCACCTCGAGTTTTTGATAGCTTCCAAATTTTTTTAAATGATATTGCAAGATTTAATGATCTGGGAAGCCTTGAGGTGGTAAAACACTGCCGAGAAATACCTAGAGCTCAACTTAAGTTGTGTTTTGAACTCAACGGTTCCCCAGTACCGGTCTATGAACTCTTTCAGTCAGGCACAAATCAGACATTCTGCGCCCTCCACTTTTTCACCACGGTTGCCCAGCTCTCTGTGATGTCATGGTCGTTGCACGTACAATATTTGAATACGGGCTACCGTTTCTCCAAGCGACTCTACTTAAATACCGTCAAGTTCCCCGTGAAACAACGCTCGCTACCAGTCTGTGAGCACACACAGCGGTTTTTTAAATATTTCAAATACTCAATTCGCTTTTCCGATGGTTATGTCTTTGAGATGTCTGAAAAGTTGTTCTTGAAGATATTCATGGCCTACTTCGAGATAGTACATCGATAACACTGCTTTAATGAACCAGCTCTCCGTTCTTAGAAATTCTCAAATTGAAGCAAACCTTTCCTAATAGCCCCAGCAGTGATAGTACAAGTATCATTATCACCCATACAATTGTACTAAAATAGCTAAAATACTTTGTTAGTTGTACTTTGTAGTCAAATGAGCTCCATTTGAAAGCTACCATTAGGTAAATTATAAGAATTATTTTTGCATAAAAAGCATGAAAAAGAGCTGAAAATTGCTCGACTTTTTGAATGAATTACGTTCCCAAGAAAAAACTGTTTGATAGGGGATTTTCATTACAGAGCTCTTTTGAAGCAACGCTTTTGACATGACGAACCATTAGTTGTCCTCAGGAGGGAGGAAAAGAAACAATTCTACTCGCTTCTGGAATTGTCCTTTGACAAGCTCCTCTTTACTACAGTGAGCCCACTAATGAATGGAAATCTCCGGTCGTTCACGCCCACACAGTCGTTGCCACCTGCATTACATATATTTTTCATAGAAAACCTGCTTTTGTGGATGAAAAAATGAGGACAAGTGGTAGTACCAGTGCTTGCCATACGTACGTCATAGAGAATTCCAACTCCCAGAGGGCATGCGAACACTAAGAGGAATTACCAACAGGGTGTAGTACTATGCTCGAATATCCCAGACAACATTGACTTCTTGGAGCTCAACAGGCTCTTTGTAGACGGAAAGGCAGGTGTTTACCCGGAATTTGTTCCTATTCATTCGATGCCTCTGACCGTACCTGAGACAAGGTACTTGTTGGCTTTGTCGCCGCGCCCCTAGCTCATGCTGGGGATAAGGGAGATTAGTTCCAGGGGCAGAAAATTAGGATGAAAAACGAGACGCCGATCTAATAACTAATTTATGATTTACTGCGTCACGGTAAGATCGGCGTATCATTCTCCACTCCATTCCCACCGACAGGTCAACTTTCCTTTAATCTGAAGAGGACTTTGTTTTTATATGGGTGTTGTTTATATGTAAAGTTGCAGACAAAATTTTGAGAATGCCAATCGTCGTTGAGTACTCAGAATCGTATTCTCAAATATTTGAAAATTCTTTCTACACTGCCGTGGAAGTTCTAATTCAATAAACAAAAAAACTTAAAAATAAAATTCGATATTATTTATGTTTCTGCTTGGATTGCGATCCTTCTAAAGTCAACCTACGGGACCTGGTCAATAAAGAGAGGGAGCCCGTGTTAAAATTTGACCGGATTTGACCTGAATCATCGTTGACTTATTATGTTTTTCTTGCATTTCAATGGGGTGCAGGATTAAAGATTAAGTTACAAAGGAGATATTCCCTTCAGGAAACTCACGTCCTTAGCATTATTTTTGTCATATTATTTTTTCTGATCACAAACTTTTCAGAGCGAAAATAGTGATGGTGTTACATTGATAAAGCGATGACTCCGAAACCAGATTTCTATCTTCAACGTGGGACGTCTGTTGACCCACAACGGTCTTCAGATACATCGAAAAAAAGCACGGTAAATAAGAGCTTTTTGCAATTGCCAGAAGAAGTCGGTTGAAGTTAATAGGTCTAAGAAAAATGAAATCGAACTAGCTCCCGAAGATGTAAACGGAAAAGAAGGAGCAGAAAAAGGGGCTCCAAACGTTAAGCCGCGGTTGAATGTAAGATTATAACGCCCGATGAAGAAGTCCAAACTTGATGGGCAGGGTTGTACGGAGAGGGAGGGGCCGCCTAGGATTTGCCTAGGATTCTTCTCTATGATCAATTCACAGCCCCTCTCTTTTCAAATTTTCCCTTGCTTCAAGACCTGAATTCTAAATTATGAACATTTTCAGGTCCTAGCTGTTCCAGCATTTGCAAGTCCAGTAGAAGATGATGACGATGATAGAAAATATACGTATACACCGTCAACAATCGAAAAAGTCATCAATATTCTGCTATGCAGGTGATACCATTTCTCAAGTACGCCTGAGAAGATGCCGGTACCTTACCTATTGAATGGCTCTTAGATAGAAGTGATCATTCCGAGAGCGATTAGTATATCGTCAGACACATTACTGAAGGCCTATTCCGAATCCGCTTTTTACTATCGTTCGAGTATTCCATGAACATAATCGACTGATTGGTAGAAACCTTCTTCCAAAAAAAAAGAAGATCCTAACCTCCCAGGGTTTCAAATGTATGGACGAGGTCCCCTTCAGCCTTAACAGTGGCGACTTTGAGGAAGAGAATGTGGTTTCTGCTATGCAAAGATTAGAATTTTCATGGAAATTTAAATAGGAGCTTGGGTCAATCAATATACTCTGGAATGCAAATGAGAAAAAAGACACGAAAATCGCTAACATAATCTTCTCAGCACATACTACCACTTAAGCCTCTCAGGCGGTAGGACATACTTTGCTCGTATATAGAGCAGAAAAGTGTTCCTGTTTTTACCCCCTCCAGCAAAACTCCATGAATAAACGCCTGAACGCAGCTCCTTATCGAGCTTTCTTGGGTTTTCCAAAATAAGGTCTTCTTGTATGGAGCTTGATTTATTTCCCCTGCACTGCAGTTCAAGCAAATCTTGACTACCCACGCCTTTGCTCCCGAAGTTTCGACCCCCCTTGGCCGAACTTAGCAGTCCAATTCTACAATGCAGGCAACCAATCAAAATTATCTGAAAAATAATCATACAAATAAAAACAACAAGTTCAGTAGAAGACTCTTTTTAACGACGTAGACCCTTTTTGCTTTCTTGGGAGTCGGGGCAACTTTTTACAACAAAAGAAATATTTAGATTGGTCTGACTCAATGAATTACCTACGTCATTGCTTACTCTTATAAATAGAGTATGTACGTTCTGGCCTATTCAATTTTCACAATGAAAACGTGCCATTATGCTCAATAAGCTCAATTATATATGTTCAGTCAAAAAGCCTTCGAGTAAACAGAGTAGTTAGTTCACAAGCGGACAAGTCAGAATTGAGGAGCATGGAAAAAATCATGTTATACTAATCAAAAATTGAATGAGAAAACGAGGGACGTCAGAGGATATATGTTTCACTTGAAAGTATGGGAAAAGGAAACCCAACAATGCGGTTTCTTTCAACAAAGTGTAACCATGCTTCTGTTATCCCCTCTGAAACTTCTCTCTTTTCAGAGGCGATCTCGCCAATCGGGTACTAGAAGTGAAACCGGTATCAATATTTGGATTGGTGAGTTGATTATTGAGAGTAGATTTTTTCGGAGGAAAAAGTAGCAGAACCCACAGACCGGGTGGCTTCCTTCCACCCACCTTCCAAGCTTTCCCTGTCTTCGAAAAACGGTTATCTAGCTACGGATGGGTTTATGACTAAGAGAGAGAAGCAAATTTGTTACGAGAAAATTTCCTAGAATTCCTGAAATGAATGCGGTTTTTGGATGTGTGAACATAGGTATACAGAGAGCTATGAGAGCTGGCGAGTCAGGGACTTCCCCTCTGCCAGACAGCTTAGCACCCATCCCTATTCAGGGCCTAAGAACAAGACTTTGACAAGAGCTTTTTGACGAAATTCTGATTCACCTTCTACGCCCAAGGTACAGGCGTCGTTCACTACTTGTGATTGCGTATCAGCGGGCTCCACTGTGAAAGGTATGATTTTCTCTCCAGAGCTCGTAGGGTTCACTCGATTACTGCCACAATATTCCCTACCGCTCTAGTCCGAACAGAACGGAAAATTCAGAAGGAAGACATACTCAAGGAAACAATTGATAACTATTCTCAATATTAGTCCTCCCACTTTGAATGGGAAGGATTTGGAACATGGGATAACAGTCGAACGTCTTCTTGACTCTGTGTGCTCCGTTTTCTGTATCGAAATGAAGTGAGGAGCTGCCAAAGGGTTCAAGATACCTGGCAAGCCCTGATGGTGATTCCCAGCCTGATTTGTTCCGAAAGTATAATAATATCATGCCCAAAAACATTCCCAATTAAGCTTCTTAGTCAACGAGGATGAGCTTGGAAACTTTTTGTGATTTGGACTGATTTCTGAACAGAACTACTTGTCGCCGTAGTGCCCATTCATTGGCAACCGCGCTAAGATCAAACAGAACTTTGCGGTTGCTTATTGGACTACACAACTAAACAAATAATACTCGTGCTGACAAATCACTTGACACTCCATCCACAGAGACATGAGTGAAACTATTTCTTGAGAGTGGAGAGCTCACACAACACCAATTTTTTCCAATTTTACAACGGGAATGGGGTTCTCCCTAGAAGTGGCCTGACATATGAAACCGGGAAGTGTACCTGATAGCTAAGAAACCCGACACGACTACCGTCCTATTCAAAAACTGAAAGGGGAATGATATGTCATGCTTATGGGGATAATCGCTGGGTAGAATATCTACCCACTACCCAACTTTTATTGCCTTCTTGGCCATGGGATACCAATACATCAAGCACGTCTAACTGCCACAAGTGATGTAATATAACACTTCTCCAAGATGGCTTTGTACTAAAGGCTTGCCCCGCCTAGTAGAATGAGAATTAGCCGGCCTATGTCCAACAACAGGGGACTCTGAGATCAACTTGAAAGTGACTGAGATAAGAACAGCTACGAAGAAACGCCACGCATTCCACATCTAACCAGAAGTCTTTGGTGCTTGAATGCGTAAGTGGGCCTGAATGACCGAAGGGGAAAGTCGGAGCACATAGCAGCATCCTCCTTCCAGTTTATTCTAGTATCAACTGACAGGCCTCGATTGAACTCGAACTTCAGTTTAGCCCAGATAAGCTCGATATCCCCATTGGCCTCCTCGTGAAATCTTGCCCTGAGATTGGTAATTAAGAGTGAGATATTAGATGAACTTCTGGTGATAGGCAAATGAATAAAGTTGCCTGGTCATCGCGGAGTGCGTATATACATCGTAGTATGTTTTTGTGAGTTACCTTTTTAATTTTGAGGAATTTTTCACCCGAAATTTCAGTTCCGTTATGCTACAAATTGGGATCGTTTTTGCATTTTTATTGGCGTTATTTGTTCAATTATCAGTGGAGTATCACAACCAATTATGGCACTTGTCAGGTGAGTATACTGTATTTGGAATAAACATTTCTTGCTGATTTTGTTCAAGAAATATCTAGAAAATAGAGAGTATTCCCAAAAAGGACACGGCTTCGATAGCACTCACCCTAAGGCCGAGTGAATATGTTGGAAGTCTTTTCCGTCCCGTCTTTGTTCATACTTAGCCAGAACATTTTCGAAAAAGCCAAAAACAGGGTCAGTATACATACTCTAAACTTGATTCATCAGCAGAATCAGAGTTTGCTGAAACAGGTTAAACAACATGCTAACCAAAATGAGAAAATTTCAGGAGTATTTTGGAAACCGGTAAAACAAAAGTTCCAATTTCAGTGGACGAATTACGAATGTTCTGCTCGTTTATCCACCAAATTCAAAAGAATTCCGTAATAAAGCCTATGAGAATGTATATATTTTCCTTGGCATCGGCGTCTTCGTCCTCATCACAAACTTCATACAGGTTATATTGATTATCAGCAAAAAATTATCTGTCGACCCTTATTGATTGATGGGTAGTGCTAGACTGAAGGCCCGGGTTTTGAAGTTAAGGTAAATGCATTGATTAGGATAGGAGGTAATCGATGACATTTATCCATTCGAGTTATTTTCAAAATACCCTTTTTTGTTTTCGGCTCCTATGAGTGAAGCATATCAAACGACTTATGTTAGGGAAAAATTGCGTGAACGGTAAGGGAGCAAAGAATTTTCTTGGCAATCACCTTTCCAGATAAGAGCAGGCTATGTATAGCTGCAGCCTGATTATGGCTAGATAATGACCAATCAATCCAAAAATGTAAGTCTGGCGGTGACGTATCGCCCTGACTAGTCGGTTAACTAGCAGCTTATGTGTACGGTTGGAGAAGCAACAGTAGTTCTCCTAATAATCCCTTTTGTCCTGTGACTACAGTCACAGTGGGCTAATCAGCAATGAACACCAAAAAAGGATTGATAGGCAAGGAAGGGGCTCCGGTGCTCTAAGGGACCCCTTTTTTCCTGTGAATATAGTCATGGCTAAATCAGCTACGAACAGCAAAAAAGGAGTGATAGGCAACAGAGCGGCTCCGATAGCCTTACTTCTATACCTTTAACCCCTTCTCCCAGATGGTGGAATGAGTTTTCACTTGTGTGACCACTTCCTACCTCTAGTTCTTCCTCATCAATCGCTGTCTCATCTATTTAGGGCACCTATTTGATAACATGTTATTACTGTTGTACGCCACAATCAATCTTCAAAAAAATAACTTTTAGTTTATGTGCTTTCACAGCTGCTGTACTCGTGTAATTTCAAAAATGCGTCATGAATATGTTCGAGCGATACTTCGCCAGAATGCAGGCTGGTTTGACAGGAATCACTCTGGAGCCCTGTCAACAAAATTGAACGAGTGAGTCTGATTTCAGCGAGAAAATTTAGAATTTTCAAAATGCTCGCCAAACATAAAATATTGAGCCTATGAGAAAAATTACGGTATTTTCATTCTCCACAAAAAAACATCTGCGAAAAAAACGGTAAGGAAAAGAAACACTGCGACGTTCTTGAAACATAAAATAACTATGATTAACAACCTTTACGGGGATGCGCCACGTACACGATAAATATTCAGAATAGTAGAGGCTTTTGGAGTCAAAGTAACTCATAAGAGTAGCTGGCGAAAGCTAGCCCGTTAACAAGTCAGTGTTTTCGTTCTTCAAGACGAGCTTAAGTGCCAATAAAGCAAGGCTCTGGGGAGAAGGAAGGCATGTTTGGAGGAAGCTATATCCGTATTGTCGTTCCATTCTTGAGTCATGTTTGGGATATCTTTGGAATATGTCACTATCACATTTTCACTCTCCAGCATGGATAATTTTCCTGGTAGGAGAAAAATATAAAATTCGATTGTAAACTTGATAATGTAATAGAAACATGTAGTACCTATTGAAATTGGTATTGTGAGGGTTGAAGTGACAGATTCAGAGTAACCTAAACTTGAAAGGAGCATATCGGAACCAGTTTAAAGGAGATTGGTATGACTTCTTTGTTTCACGACGGCTTGCTACTAGACCTCATCGCGCCATGATAAATAAGGCCTCAGAATTTTGGAGTGCCTCGGACCTTTGAAACTTCCTCATAATCTGAATAAAAGTCGAAAACATGGCGCGAACCTAAAGCTGTAGCGATTTGATTGGTTTTCATTATAATTTTTTGAATGCTTTCTTTTGAGAAAAGCAAAAAAGTAATTTTAGAAAGTAAAAAAGTGTCAGGAACTAAAAGCATTCGATTTCAGTAACATGGAAAGAATTCGTGAAGGAATCGGCGATAAACTTGGCCTGTTGCTTCGAGGATGTGCCATGTTCACTGCAGCCGTGATTATTGCATTCATCTATGAATGGCGATTGGCATTAATGATGCTTGGAGTAACGCCAACTACATGTGCCATTATGTCCATTATGGCCAGGGTAAGTCGTTCTCAATTGGCACTNCCTTGCTCAGCTTACCATTAGCTTTTACTTACTAAAATTCTGTTTTTGGTCAAAGCGCAAGGGCAAAATACCAAACAGTCTTTTCACCGATCCACCAGAAAACCGACTTTCTATCTTCTAGAGACCACCCCAAATGAGGAGGACAGATGATCTTGGTAGGATCATTATGAATCTCAAAGGCTAGATAGCTCCGATCTATTAATGGATGTCCCAGTTGTTGCAGCACCCTTGTCATTGGTTGAACTATCATGCATTTCAATGTTCCATCAATGGGAATTCACATAGGAGGGACTAGGTTCAACCACCGATTTGCACAGTGCTCAGGGTACCAGCATCTTGAAGCGTTCTCCACGGTTGTGCAGATGAACCGTTGACGCTCCATGAGGTTGGGGATTTGTGGGCAAACTTTCGGCTGCGGACGGGACTCGAACCCGTGCTTGTGCTTTCCGGACGCCGTGCTCTTGTGCTCTTTATCCCTTGTACCAAAGCCGTGCTTACCCCCGTCTTCTTGATGGCGAGACGATCAACTAATATGTCAAAAGACATCAAGTCAAAACCGTTGACGATTGCTCATTTCTACTGATTTATTTCCGTAATTTTTGTTATTTCTTATTGATTTGAACCAAAAAGTGCACCATTAAGTGTTTACAGAATTGAAAAGGGAATTAAAGGAAATTAAAAGCAATATAAACACAATCCAGAAAAAAGGAAATGAAGCCCGCGAAAAGTAAACAACTACTCGCGCCATTCTTTTAATGGAGAAATCCTAATACGTCTGAGTCGAGCGAAGTTTTCAGGATTGTCGAATATCAGAAATGACTAGTATTCATTATGCTAACTCATTCAGAAAATGACGTCAACGACTATGCGTGAATTGGTTGGAGTAGGAAAAGCTGGATCGATTGCTGAAGAATCGCTTATGGGGGTTCGAACCGTCCAAGCTTTCAATGGACAACAAGAAATGGTAGACCGGTAAGTGGTAAAAGTCACAGTCACTCCCACTTGATAAGAGCAGTCACTTCAAAAAAGCTCTTTCCAGACCTTGAATTCTTGTAAGATAGAGTTTGATTCTGTTGGGAGAAGACTGCCTCTCACTTCCATTTAACCCTTCAATCCCGCTAGATTTTATTAATTGGTACCAAAACTTTTTGGAAACTCACCAGTGCTGGTTAATAAATACATTGACTGACCCCACAATGCGACTTGTAAGCCGGCCCTGTCCTCCAGCATTTCATACGATTTCCTAAAAGGTCCTAGCGCATGGCGCACCCCAACAATATAGGCTTTCGCGAAGCTCTCTTCTCTCTCGATGACACAACTTAAGCAAAATAATTATTAAAAATTTTCACATGATATTTTCAGCTATTCCACCGAATTGGAACGAGGAAAATCGATAGCGATTTGGAAAGGTTTCTGGAGTGGTCTCCTGGGTGGACTATTCTTTTTCGCGCTATTCTCTTTCTTGGGATGCGGAATGCTGTAAGTCACATTAATTCCTCATTTATAATCGGTATTGCGAACAAATGTCTTCCCAGAGACTCAGGGTCTCATATTAGAAATGCTGGACTGTGAAACTAAGTAAAAACGATAGAACGAGAACAATATCCTAGAAAATCTCTTATGAATCCTTCATTAGCGGTATTTTAGGAAGAAGGAACTATTGATTCCTGTATTGAAGGTGCGTAGCTTCCGCTCAGTCGATCTAAATTTTATGATTGACAAATAAACAAATAAATAAACAGATGTACCTACAGAGAACTTGTGAGGAAAAAAACCTCAGATGGATGAACCCCGTCATAGTGGCGATGGGGCCCAATAGATCAGCATGCTGAACTACGACTTTGAGCTTGATGTTGTTTGCAGATATGGCGGTTATTTGCTCAAAGTGAACATCATAAAAACACCTGGCGATGTGTTCATTGTTGTGATGTCTCTACTACTTGGTGCTTACTTTTTGGGATTGATCTCACCGCATTTAATGGTACTGCTAAATGCAAGAGTGGCAGCTGCTACGATCTACCAGACTATTGACCGGGTAAGAACAACTATGATAACTTTCGATAGCAGACAGTAATAAATCGCAATTATAGGTGCCAAAGATAGATGTCTACTCAGAAAAAGGACGTAAACCGGACCGAATTCATGGCCGTGTTGTATTTGAAAACGTGCACTTCCGATATCCTAGCAGGAAAGACGTCAAGGTTTGTTTTCAGGCTGCCGCTAAAGGCAGAAAACATGTCTGGGGAGGAGGCGGAGTTGCTAAGGCAGCGCATCTCCGCCTGTTGGCCAAGTAGTCTCACTGCTTTTGAGGAACATTGTACTCATTAAACAGTTTTGGGTAGCCAATACAGATCGCCGGAAAAAAGTTAATTCCAGGTACTGAATGGCTTGAATCTCGTCATTGAACCAGGCCAGACAGTGGCATTGGTTGGCCATTCTGGATGTGGTAAATCGACATCGGTCGGCTTGCTGACACGCCTTTATGAACCCGAATCTGGACGAGTTACGATCGATGGCGAAGATGTACGAGAATTGAACATAGACTGGCTGCGGAATGCCGTCGGGATTGTGCAGCAAGTGAGAACCTTACACAATATCTTGGCTATTTCGAGGAAAAATGTCAATCATTGCGCCCAGCGACTGCATGATCATGCTAACATACCATTCCTCAGAAGTGATAGGAGGAAGTTAGAAATAGGGCAGAGGTCACGGAAGTTTGGGAGCCAATTGTAAGATGTATATGAACCTATCAAAATCAGTCTATTTTGGCGAAGTAAGTGAGCTGAAACCAAACTTACTGACAGGATCAAAATGATGTTCTCTAACTGACCAGTCCTTATATCAGCTGAATGTCGCTAACAACAATAAACTCTAGAAGAAGGACGCATGGCGTATCCCAAAAAGTAATCATCAATCTGGTCCATATGCTTCCCAATGACGTCTGCATAGAAAAAATTGAAATATGAAGCGCTCTAGGTTAAATAACCCGTCTTTCGGATTACATCAACACTCCTTTTCCCAAAGAAGTCACGCAACGCATCCGACTCCCACTCGGGATCGTATATGCGTTTGAATGCGTGCCCCATCCTTATAGTAACTTGGGGGAGCTAGCCGAAGCATTAACTCAATGTTTTTGCCTTCCTCAGGAGTTTGCTACCGATCAACTGACCATAAGAGATGGAACCATCACAGGCGAGTGTCCTCTGGGATTGGTTCCAGGACCATTGAATATTACAATATTCTTTTATTCGTATTAAATGATGTTTTGATTATATACAATATGATAACTATAGGTAAGAAAAAGAAAAAAATGTTTCAGGAGCCATGCCTATTCAACGACACAGTGGCGGGTAATCTGCGTATGGGCAATCCGTCTATGTCCTTGGAACAAATGGTATACGTATGCAAAATGGCGAATGCACACGACTTCATTGGCAAACTGCCAAATGTAAGTTTGGAAACTGGGAATTTGGAAGAGTCGGAATGAACGTTGAATGTGCAGCACAGACAGGCCCCGAAGGCCGTGGACCTCTCATATCTTTAGAAAGGAGCCACCATGAGAAAAAAAACCTATTCTCTAATTTGGAGCGTTTTTTTAATTTCTTCGCCTCTGATGCCAATTTCTTTGTCAAAATTTTCGTTAATTGATCCGGGAAAAGATAAAGGATAAACGGTCCCACACTTCCCTTCCTACTCTTCATCGAAATTGAGAAGGAGTAATCACAATTGAGTTGATGATGCGAATGAAGAAACGGGCAACAAAAACGAGCAAAATCGACTTGCACTATTAAGTAGGATTGCAAACTTTCCGTGAGTTACAACAGACGCGTTCTGTCCGTTCTACAGCACATGTGTGGGACATGCGTGAAGAATTCTGGGCGAGCCCAGAATCACACCAATTAGTTGTGAAATGGGAAGGAAATCAAGGAAAAGGGGCAAAGGCAGTGAAAGGAGAATTGAATTAACAGCTTTGAAAACCAAATGAAATATGTTCTAAGCTTACAATAACAGCCTCAACAATGAAGTGATTAATGTTCCAGGCCTACGAGACCTACATTGGTGACGGGGGTGTGCAGCTGTCAGGCGGTCAGAAACAACGGATCGCCATTGCACGTACATTGGCACGTGACCCAAAGGTGGATTCGTGCACTGGACTTCACTGAATGAAGTTTTAAACTCCTGAAAACCTAGGTTCTTCTTCTGGACGAAGCAACAAGTGCTCTCGATGCTCAAAGTGAAAGCATTGTCCAGGTATGTAGCAACATCTTCGACCTATCATCCTTCCATGAGTAAGGTGGAATCAAACGTGAAGCAGAGGCAAAGGGGAATGGATATGGGTCAGGAGGTACCGTCGCGCGTCGTAAAAGACTAGGTTGCGGGAAGAACTCGTGCAGCCCTGGCGCGACCGCCTTTCGATGCACAACCTTCTCGCGAGCAACCCATAGAACGACATTTTGATGTGTTCCAGGGGTACATAGTGATTCCCTTTCGTTTCTCTAATATCAGGTCATATTCCGGAATGAAGTAGAATTTTCAGTCCGCTCTGAACAATGCTTCCCGCGGCCGTACAACGATAGTGATCGCTCATCGCTTGTCAACCATTCGAGATGCCAACAAAATTGTGTTTTTCGAAAAAGGACAGATTGTAGAGCAAGGAACACACCAAGAACTCGTGGCTTTACGTGGAAGGTGAGTTTTACTGGCTTTGCACCTGGCCACTAACAGACTTTACCAATATCTGTAAAGCGTTGATGCTCGATTGAATCGTTCCAAGAACGAACAGGACCAGGTTTTGGCGGATTCGCTTTGGAGCAAAGATTTGTATAGAAAAAAAAANAAAAAAAAACAAATGGAAACTGTCCGCCCAAGCGCCATTAGGAACCCGGAGGCAGTTTTACCAGTTTGATAAATTAACCTATTTATCTGAATAGCCCAACTTCAACCGCCAAGGGGATCGGACTACTAAAAAATAGACCAGTTGTTGCGAAAATGGCTGAAATTTGTAAATCAAGGGAGAGGTTTTGATGAACGAGTGTAAAGGGAAGGAGCGCCTCAGTGAGCATTAATCTTCTTTTGTTGAAGTTGTTTAGCAAAATTTCAACCGAACGTTCTTAGAGTTTTGGAGCAATACGTAGGTTGTACCCAACTTACCCAACATGCTTATTCCAATCATCTTTTTGACTCTTTCACAGGGGCAAAAGATATCAAATTGAATCTGGTAAGAAAGTATCGCTAGGACTACATTACGAGCTCTGAGTAGTACCTAATCGAAGTGATTTTGAGGTACTACGAGTTGGTGAAGGCACAACAATTCGAACCTGAAGCTGAAGAAGTTGAAGAAGAAGAGGTCGACCTAGGGTGAGCCTTGCAAAATTTAGTATTTCTGTTCAAAATTATCTTTTCATTTGTTCAGCAATTGAATTATATCATGCTATCAATATTACTATCACAACACTATATTATAATACTTTGAAATTATATATTATTACACATTATCATACGTTATTATAATACATAATACCAAATATCATATGATGAAATATAATATTCCGTATATTTTTTCATGAATTATTTTATGATTCTTTTTAGTGCATAGTATTACTACATACCATTATCACATATTATTATATGTTATCATTACATATCATTAGCACATAGTATTACTATCACACTATTATAACTGGTATAGTACAATATATTATATTTTCAGTGACAACGACGGAGGTTCCCTGTTATCTGGCCGCTCAACGCTAACTCAATCTAAAAGGTAAATACCCATCCGGCGGCACTGACGTTCTGTACTTCTCCCCTCATACGATATCATAACCTTATTACCCTACTACCTACAGAGTAAAATGGGACCAAACTGTTCGTTGTTCAATTTCTAGGAGAGGTGAATGTCTGAGACTTGGGATAGTGCAAAATCGTTGTGAGGCCATTCATCAAACTTGTTGAATAGATGTCATATTGATGGAGGACTACAAGAACGCTCATGATAATTTGGTCACAGCTGCTCTCTGCCCCGTGGAAAAAAATTATCGCAGCGACATAGTCTTTTGCGGCTCACATGAAAGTACTAACGACTTCTTTTTCTCCTCATTCATAGCCTTCCAATTACAAAAATCCATAGAGATCTGGAAAAAAAAGATCGAAGTGCAATGGGCGAAGGGAAACAGGAAATGAGAAAATCCAGGAAATGACACGACAACAATCTTTTTTCGAAACCCTCACTAGATCGTGGGAACCCGGAAATTGCGACAGAAATCCTCAAGAAGATTCATCAAGTAAAATGAATCCGTCGAAAACGGTCTACTGTACACATTTCCGAGCACGCGCCGTTCTTGTTGTTCAAGCTCTGCCTGGCACCAAATCTGCCTCAAGCATCTCTCTGTTTATTCCAATCATGGTCGTCTTCGAAGGGGATATGGTAGGGAAAAGCGGGCATGTTCCTATTTATGAATATTAAGTATCAGCAGAAGAATCAACACGAAGATGATGAGGAAATAGGACCGCCACCTTACGTGGTTCAAAGACAAAATTCCGTATGAATCTGCCCAGGCCGTCTGTCTTCCCCGTGCCTTAGAGCTCACTTACATGATACCAGATCGGTCTGGACTGATAAATCAGGAAGAGAGGAGCTTCTTCATTTCCAGTTAAAAGATACCCAACATTAAATTCGTGTCTCGCTTGAAAATGTTTGAATAGTAGCCTTTTTCAGATCCGGCTCTGAAGCGTTTGTCCGTGGGCAGGCTCTTAATGACTCGTTTGGGCGACAATCATACAATGCTGAAGCGGACGCAGAAAACGAAGCCCTTGCTCTGGAGGTGAAAAGAATCATGGAGGAGGTAAGGACTGATATCATTCAATGAGAAGATCGAAGTGCAGTTTAGTTTTAAGAGCTATGCTCACCTGGAGGAGAGAAGGAGTCCATTATTAATCTTCAGTAAAAACCTCATGGGAGTTTAAGATATAATTTATATCAAGCAACAGTCATGCCGAGGTTTATGAGAGCCCGTACGTGGGTCTACTATGAGCGCATGCTCCTCCTTCTCCCACTCTCTGCCGGGAAAAAACGATAACTCCAGACGATCTCTATCGGTAGCCCGCGTACTTCTACTTCCGCGGTTGAATACCATTATTTGTTGCGTCCTCCTTAAGGAAATCGGTAAATCCAATCGATACCAATCAACAGCTTGGGGTTTGCATAATGATGGAGTCAACCAAGTTAATCAAAAACGATTCGAATTCAAAATATTCGAGAATGGTGTCGAAAAAGAACGAACACGAAGGAAGGAATCGAGTTAGGAATTCAACCAGTCTCCCACAGAACAACCAAATAATCCGATTTAGGACGGTGTCATTAGTGCTGGATACATCGACATCTACAAAAACGCCACCGGGAATTACCACTGGATATTCCTCGGCTTTGTCACAGCGGTTTTCCGTGGAATGGAACTTCCAGCGCTGTCTCTTGTTTTTGCCTACGTCTTTGAAGCATTTCAAATGGTCCCATGGGGAGCCGATATGATGCACAGGTAGGTCAACATGGAACCATTAGCTGCAAGAAGAATCCACACTACAAAACAGTGGGTAAGGTGATTCCAGTAATCGTTTCAGATTATGCATGGCTGTTATCATTTTCGGTTCCATTGGCGTTGGTGTCGTCATTTTCCAACTCCTTAGCGTACGTTTCTAAGATGATTTGCATACTTTTCTTTGGCCTAATTGCTGAATTGCTTTGTTCCGGTCAGGAAGGTTAAGCTGCGTAAGGGGCGAATCCCCTCGTTTCTGAATTCACTCTTTGAGAAGAAGGTAAAAGCGTACAAAAAAGCAGTTCTATCAAACTACTCGGTTGACTGGGATTCTTATAAAGTTATGGCATCACGATTTGAAACCAAGATGAAAAAGTATTGTTGTTTAGTCGAGAAAAAAATTATTGAAAACAAGAACAAATCGGCTCTCTTAAAATATATTTCATTTCGATGCAAGTCTAAAGAGAAACTACCAGCGCTCATCCAGCCCGACGGGTCCCGTGTGTTCTCTGATGCCGATAAGGCGGAATGCCTCGCTGATTTTTTTGAAAGCATCTACACCTCTAATAGTGTTCAGGCGAATGCTA
>UZAF01016581.1:48967-71923 GCA_900617895.1 Haemonchus placei
GTGTATTCGTATAACTATTCTCTCTACGCACTCGGTTGGGCGACATCTTTTTGGAAGGTTGGTCACCTAATATGCAGTTTCTTTTATTTTTATTATTAAACTACTAATTCATTCTTTGTTCGCTTTGGAATTTCCATATGTTTGTGAAATTCTCATGTTTGTTGTTTAGTTTGTTCTAACGCAGTCCATTATTTGGTACTTGCTACCTCCATGTGCTTATGTGCATGCAATAAATCTAAATCTAATGTTAGCCAATCTTAACTTCGTCACCGGAAAGAAACTGCATCATCCCTTGATCATGAACGTGGGATATATAGGCATCCAAACAGAAGGAAGAGTTGGCACCAAAAAAGTAGACTCTTCCCCGCGCAATCTCGAGAGGGATTTGCTGCTTTGAAATAGAGGCAAGCATAGTACCTGATAAGGGATAAAGAAGAAACTCTATCGAATGCGTATTTAGCCTCTACCCCCTAGTTAATCCGCGCAGGTGAATCTGGCATAAACAATCTAGGAGTGGAAGGAATGGAAGCACTGGGAGACCTAGGCGTTCATCGACTAGGAAAACGACCACCCAATCGTACATGTAGTGAAGACGGCGACATTGCCTGACTTACATATGTCGCATTCTAAAACCAGTTAATCGCTCCTAACTTGGGCGTGATTACTTACTTCTTTGGCCCCTCAACAATTATAATCATACCTATCATAGTAAATAAAAAGAGTTGGACATTTCAGAGTGTGTTCTTTGCGATCGTGTCGGAAAACTTGGCTATGCGATTCAGAGTGGAATCCTTCAAAAATCTGCTCTACCAGGTAGGGACTGAAAAGTCATTTTTCGGATACTATAAAAATGAGAGATGCACGATCATTCGCTTTCCTCCGAGTACCGTCCAGGGAAGGTTGGTAGAAAAGGTTGGGAAGTTGAGAGTGAAAGAGCATTGAAAACACTTCACAAAAATCAGAGAAAAAACGATAAGGAAATTCCTCTCGAGCCAGTATTACTCATTGATTTCGAAGAGGTCATAAACATTTGAAAAGACTCAAAAGGTTTCAATAATAGTAACAGATTGGAAGGACTTCCATTTCGCTCCTTCAAGCAGCATCGAAACCATTATATGAGTCGAAGTTAAACCTGGCGCTTTTGAATAATTTAATTTGGTTTTGATAGACATTTCTCTTCCAATCACTTTAACATCTAGAGGTTTTTCTAACGAAAATAAGGCATGAAAGATTTAAAATTTTCCTAGGATGCTTCGTATTTCGACAATCCTGCGCATACACCTGGCAAGCTTATAACTCGTTTGGCTAGTGATGCACCGAATATTAAAGCAGTGAGTTAAGTTAGCATAGAGAAACTGAGCTAGTGATGATTTCATGAGTTATTCAATCACCAGGTTGTTGATGGTCGTGCACTTCAAGTTATTTACGCAATGACGGCTGTAATCGCATGTATTATAATTGGATTTATATCCAGCTGGCAGGTAAAATCTTGAACTTCGAACCATCAGGTTTCCGGGAGGGAAAAAATTGTTTCCAGGTTACACTAATCGGAATAGGGATGTTATTCATCCTGGCTACGTCTATGATATGGTTGGCTCTGACAATCATGAACAAAAACATCAAACTGGTTAAGGATGATGAAGCTGGACGAGTATGTTTATTTATAAAATCAACAAAAACTATAATACGATGTGGAAGGAGCAGCTCTAGAGACCTACGCGTGATTGGCAACGCTCAGGGGAATCGGCGAGAAAAAATTGGATACACATCGATTGGCAGAGTCCGAGAACACTTCGAAATGTAGTCATCATCATAAGAAAAGAAAACAAAAAGTGAAACAACCCCCAAACTATTCAATCCAATTGCCAAGCCTCCCAAGGAAAACTGATTGATTCTTTTCGGACTACCTCTGATAGAATTTTGAGTAAACAAAGCCTGATGCTATCCAAGAGATGACTTCAGATAACTTGAGGCGTGCTCTCTTTAGTTTTCGATAGAGAAAATCTTTTACATCACTATCGCATTTTAATCGCACAAAAAATCGGAAGAACATTCCAAAAATTAAATTCAACCTCGGAAATAATTCGTAACGCCGAGGATGTTATCTGTTCGATGGCGCTTACCTTTATTTTGATTCCATAACTTTATGAATAAATCAACCCGACCACTTCTTGTACTCAACTCGACTTTTTCCCAAAAAGTTTTTTTATCAGTCTGACAAGGGTGGGTAATGCCTGGGTGAAGATCCAAGAACAGCGCTTCGACCAAAGAGGGTAGTCGAAGGACAACGGAAAAAGGAAATCTCAAAAATACTGGATAATTTTTAGAAAAAATGAAAAACGCGATTTAAGAAAATTTACGATGAAAGATGAACTATTAGAAAATGGAAAAAGTAGGATTCTTCGAGAAATAATCTATAACGTTCTGAATTTTTGTTAAATTATAATTTGATCAATTAATCTTAATAATAATATAAAATGATCTCTTAACATCGTATGACTTTCAGATAGCAATCGAAACGATTGAAAATGTTCGAACCATACAATTACTTACACGAATGTCTACTTTCTATGGACGATACAAAGCAGCCAGTAAACTCGGAAAACGATCTGAATCAATAAAAGGTTACTTAAATTTTTTTATTTAATGTAATTTTTTTACTCATTGTTTTTGTTGAAGGGATCTTCGAAGCTATAAACTTTACAATCTCTCAATCCTTTACCTACCTCATGGTTTGTGTATGTTATGCCGTAGGAATTCATATTATCTATACTGAACAGAAGACACCCGACAACGTATTCAGGTAAGAAAACCCTCATTCGTTATGGGATTTCTTCATTTTTTTTCTCGTTTCTCATCAAACTTTTTATCGAAAGACCTTCATTCGAGAAGGAAGAATTACTTGATATTTTATAAATGCAATTTACAAAAAAAGAGGTTTTATGTGTTTCTTCATTTATTTATTTTTTATTCACTGTCGCCTATTCAGAACGATCATAGCTATGCTACTCGCGTCAGTGGCTGTGATGAATTCGTCTTCATATTTTCCCGAATTCGTCAAGGCACGAACAGCGGCAGGACTTCTATTTAGCGTGATTTACCGTAAGCCACGAACGGGAGATGCGAATGTTGGTGAGAAAGTGGTGAGTTAACGAGTCGGAAATTGGCATAGGAAATATTATTACCGGAAAAGTTCAACCGCACTACACCACCTGAATTGGAGTGGGTGGCACCCAAACTGGATTGTCAGTTTTGGTGCCACCCACTCCAGAATGCAATTTTGTGGCTCTCACAAAAATACTGAAAATGATAGATGAAAAAAGTGAGTAAAGTGAATGGTTCCCCAGACAAGCTGAACATGGCCGCAGCTAGCTCGAAGAAGTACTTATCTGATTATACGACAAACCTGGGAACGGCGAAAAAGTAACATGTATGGGCAGCAGGTCGTATCACTGACTAAAAAGTTGGGAAATCAACCTTCCGTTGCACGTAGAATTTACCAGTAGTCACTTTTGATGACCCGTCCGTACCCATTCCATCCATACGACTTGTGGGGAGCGAGTACCATCCAAAACGGAATACTTCCTATCAACCTGTCCGTAGAACGGTGACGGTGTTTCCTGCAGTAACCACAAGGATACATCCTTGCTGCCTTATTCGTTCCTGGACCTCCGCATATAGGGCACCGTGGTTTCATGTAGTGGTATTTGCCTGCAACTCAGAGTACGAAAAATCTCCCAAATGTCCCTGTCACTTTCAGCTGATTCGCGTATTTTGAAATGTGTGTGATACTATTCTCTCACAGTGGGATTAACCCCTACGGACTTTGCCTTTTTAGGCGCTCAATCATTTACATTACAGACCATTCGTGGAAACATTCTGTTCGACGACGTCAAGTTCAGTTATCCGCAACGGCCTAGGCAACCTATAATGAGAGGACTGCAATTCTCAGCTCAACGCGGTCAAACCGTGGCACTTGTTGGACCATCTGGTTCCGGAAAGTCTACAATTATCTCGATGCTTGAACGTTTCTATGATACCACTGGCGGATATGTTGTGAGTATTACATGTTTCTGAAGTTTTCCGAGTTTAAAGCTTGAAAAACTTCGCGTTTTAGCGGTTTGATGGAAAGGATTTAAAAACACTATCGCTCAATCATCTACGCACGCAAATGGCATTAGTTGGACAAGAGCCAAGGCTATTTTCGGGAACCATCAAGCAGAATATTTGCTTTGGTCTGGGAGTGGTAAGTCGTTACATTTACTGCCCACTTTTACTCCTCTCGAATGACTTCTTAAGGTACCAATGGAGAAAATCGACCGGGCTATTGAGTTGGCGAACGCCAAAGGTTTCCTTGCTAATTTACCAGCTGGTATCGACACGGAGGTAAGGAGCTTTGCAGTCTGGTAATTCTACCGTAGTTTTTCGCATAGATTTGCAAGATTATTATTCTTCTGATTATTACTCTTCCCAGGGCATTTTATGAAGTAATTCTTTAGCACATGGATACAGCCCGACCTATGGTATGATTATATGTTGGCGATAACGCACCAGAACAAAGCCGTTAGGACATAAATATTGAAAATAGGGGGAGGGAGAGTACCAAAGCTGCTAAAAATGCAGATGACGGTGAACAAGTAAGAAAATATATAATTTATGGAAATCTACGAAAAGGATAGGAATAAGGCTGCAAAAAAAGAGTAATGGCATGGTATTATGATTCTAATAGGCGACCGTATACCATAGATAACTACAAAATACAGACAGGAATAGGGTGCCATATAAGAATTACTGATGAGGAATGGAAATAATAGCAAGCAGCTGTTGTGGGGTGATAGTAAATGATAAAGTTCTCGGCATTGATTCCCTGGGCTCTCGATGCCTATCCAGATCTAATAAGGTATTTCACAGTTACTCCATGGGCTGATGGTCCGTGCCTCTGTTCTCCGGGATGAGCTTGAACCCAAAAAGAGGTAGATGGTTGGCCTAGTAGGGTAACGAATTGGCGGTTTGACCTGCGTGCCATACATGCAGTAGCAGCGATACTCCGCTCACAACACCCCCATACATTTGTTAAACGATTCCGATTTGGATATGATGGCTCGGTCCTTAGGGTTCTCAAGAATTAACAAGGGAAGGCTTGGACTGGGTCAGCATCGGCAGAATATAGGGGGTGCCAAAAACTCGAGGAACAGGGTGACGCAGGTACCCGTAGAAAGACCCAAAAAGTCCACCATTTTGTACTTATTAGCAATTGGTTCTCAGCATGAACAACCTGAGTTTGAAGAAGAAATTTAATGAGCACTCATGACATGTAAAACTCATATTCCAGGTCGGTGAAAAAGGCACACAACTCTCGGGTGGACAGAAGCAGCGTATTGCTATAGCACGGGCGCTGGTACGAGATCCCAAAATATTGCTGCTGGACGAAGCCACCAGCGCTTTGGATTCAGAAAGTGAAAGAGTAAGTTGAATGAATGGGTGGGAAATGTCCCAGGGCTCTTTCTGAGAGGGTTTCGTGAAATACCAACTAAGCACATGTGGTAACCAATAACATGTCCGATATTACAAGGTGACCAAATTTCTAGAAATTTCTAGCTGTGAGCATCGCTCTCATGCTCGTTATGGGATAACCCACCCCCTGTCTTCGTGAGATTTCGAGAATGCTTACAATAGGCCCCCTTCTACGACTCACCAGCTCTACTGTAACCCATGTCCACTGTTTTTCGCGTATCAACCATCACCAATGCACATGAGTACTCGAAAAAGATAACTTTTATCACGGAGGGAAGTATCGAGAACTGTGAGAATAAGAACCGGATCACTCGCTCGCTCGGCCACTTCAGGGATTTCAGAACTCCGGGGTTTTTTTGTTTCTACGTCTCACATGGCTTTACATGAACAAGGAGCACATGCTTCAGAAGCAATTCGACAGAACGTGCTCGGCCTCCTCAGAACTAATAAAAACTACCACAGCCTGGGCTTCCCTTAAACCATAATAAGTAGTTTTGTTTTGACCGCCACTAATTTTGGTGCAGACCCACCTCTTGTGGGCGGGGTTCTATCGAGCTCAGCGTGCTCTGTTTATCGTGTTCTAGGCTCCACCCATCCCGAACTTGACCTGGTCTCTCCAGGTGTTTCTTCAGATGATACCAAAATTGTGACAGATAAACAGATAAACAAACAGACCCACTAAACTTGTGGCTCATATATGTGTAAGTAGGTAGTGTATGTATCCTACTAACGTTACATACTAATTCAAGGCGGTCCAAAAGGCCCTGGACTTGGCTCGAGAAGGTCGTACATGCATTACAATCGCCCATCGACTATCGTCAATTCAAAATGCCGACCTTATTGTCTATGTGGAAAACGGGAAGGTTCGAGAATCTGGTACTCATTCCCAGTTGATGCAGCGACGTGGTTGCTACTATCAACTGATCAAGAAGCAAGACCTTACGACATGAGGGAGGACGAACCAAGATCCATTCTTCAACAAAAGGCGATGACCTATCCATTCGGGCGGTTACACTAACACTTTTATTGTTATCTTAGAAATATACCTCACTGTATCATAGTTCAAATGTAATCAATCATAATATTATTACCTCACTTGTTATAATTTTTAATGAATAGATTTGTTGTTGAACAGCTATCAATTCCGGAGCCGTTCTTGCGTTTCACGTGTACTGTGTCTCTTATTCTGTTTATGAAGTGTAAAGCAAATAAAACAAAGTACTAATCTTTGCTTCTGCTGAACATTACAGTATTCCTACAGTACATAGAGCTGGCAACCCTGTCCCGCTCCGTGCTGGCCTTTTCGACTCTGCGACCCTTCCTGCTTTCATGTAGGCCTCGAAGACATGGACTCTAGGGAAGCGGGATGAACATGCAGTCAGAGCCATTCAACGCGCTGAGCAAAGTAACGATCGAACAAGATCAGGGATGCCGTTGTCATCGTCAAGGATCCGAAGATTACGTGGGCTAGACCCCTTATGCGATGTCGTGATGACCGTTGGACTTGGGCCAGTCACTGCTCAACCTCGCCCACTTTTACCTGTCTCTGAGCGATCTAGCCCTACATGGAAACTTCTGGCACCGCCTCTTCAGGGAACCTAGACTAAGGCTTCTTCCGCTCTCTCTTCTCTGGACATTAGCCTTTCGACCAAATTCGAGTCACCAATTTCCGTGTTCTGTCTCCACCTTGATCGAATGTTGCTCTAATTTTGATGCATCTTAGCTCTTAAGGCTATTCTGAATCTAACCTATGTCAGAAGCGAATTTCAGAGTTTGGTCTGTAGCGTGACCCACATCATCGCACGGTCGCCCACCATGGTTGCGCCTTCATGGTTAAAGTGACCTTATTGTTATTGGTCTTATTGTTAGCTCTGACAGACGAGAGAGTACTTCAAGAAAAGTTTTCAAGTAACATATTATGATAACAATCAAAACTAACAGGCAACTCGTACTAGATGGCGTAGACATCGAATAAATTAATGCTCAACTCCTGGTCAATTCAATGAAGAAGAATTATGCCTAATATTTTAAACTTCATCTTACCGCAAAAGAAAGAAAAATATTCTTCGTCGAAAAACGAGGTACACTTCTTCCCTTCTTCCGACATTCAGAATACATCACACATAAGCCCATACAAATCTAGGAACTTACCAAGGAGTGTGACCGTAGTTTCCTCCTTTCTGCTCCCATGTGCTTCATTTGTACGAACGGCTGTCACTTTCTTAGTCATATGATAATAAGTGAAATACATCTTGTAGCCACTGAAATATCTCACCATTTTCATTTTCCCTTGTTAAGCCTGCAAAATNGCAAAAGAAAGAAAAATATTCTTCGTCGAAAAACGAGGTACACTTCTTCCCTTCTTCCGACATTCAGAATAAATCACACATAAGCCCATACAAATCTAAGAACTTACCAAGGAGTGTGACCGTAGTTTCCTCCTTTCTGCTCCCATGGGCTTCATTTGTACAAACGGCTGTCACTTTCTTAGTCATATGATAATAAGTGAAAAACATCTTGTAGTCACTGACATATCTCACCATTTTCATTTTCCCTTGTTAAGCCTGCAAAATGACGAGCACATTCATCAGCGTATGTTAAAAGAGGAAAGTGTTTTATTTTGGTAAATTCTCTTTTTATCCGGGAATACGTTTACGTCTCACTTTGCATTTTTATCCTACGAAGAATGCTACAAATTGATTCCCCCAGATCAACTCCACTCCATTACTCCTTGGTCCCTTAGTTGGTACCAGATTCATGTGGGAAGGTGTTAGCTTAAATTATACATTCATTCAGGCCCAACAACCTATTCTTAAGAACAACTACACATTCAAACATAAATACCATCCTATACGCAAGTCGAATGCGTGGCGCACCCCAAACAACTCAAGTTCTCTTATTTTTGTGGGAAACATGTAATATTCTGATGACTTCATAATTTATAGACACGATAAGGTACATTTGAGCTTAATTGCAAAATTCTATTTCTTCTTCTGATCTTCATTACAGTACAACGTATTCCATAGACATCTTGCGGCAAAACTGAAACTAGTATGGAAGTGATTATACAAATTTTAATGTTCAAATGAATATACGGCAATTTTGTATCTTCAGTAGTTCAGTAATCGCCCTAAACTTTTTAAACTGGTATTTCCAATCTCTTGTAAATATATGAAGTGCCCTTTCTCAACTCAAATCCATAATAGGGAGAGCTTCAGTGAACGAAAGAGATGGGGACCCAGACAACGGCGAATCAGGTGGACGCAGAGAGAGCCCAGAAGACTTTCAGCACAGACTCTTCACTTCGACTCCCATCGTCCCACTCCATAAATTACGAGGATAATGCTCAAGTCGTAGTGAGCAGAACTTGCACGAACTAGACCAAACCACAGCATAACTCGGCATTGGTTCTTCTTTCCAATTAAGGCACTAACCCCGTGTATTAAGTAGCAGAGAGAATTTCAAACGAGTAAATTTTCCGACCGTGGAAAGATAGCTATGATTGTAGTGATTGCCATAACAAGCCAGAAATCCAATGTCATCATTGCCTGATTAGGTACGTGTATGGGTGCATCAAATAACCACTCTGTCAAAGTATAATTTAATAAAAAGTTCACATTGTTCTGCAACTCTGAAAGCAAATCATCAAGAAAAACTAACGAGGTTGGGAAACGAAACCGTATAGAATGAAGAAACCGAAATGAAGAGCAATGAAGAAGATGAACACGGTCGCTAGCGGAATATTCTAGAATGAAAACTATACTCCTTACGCCTTTGAAAGATTTATCTCAGCCTGGATGAGTGCATATCAGAGTGCCAGTCTGTCAGTATGCGCCGGTATGCTCTTGGGTGTGTGTCTGTTGCGTGCATTGTGTGTCTGCATGGGCGTACATGTGTGTATGTGTGTGGAGGTGTGTGTAGATGTATATGTACATATGTGTATGTGTATTTGTATGCATATAATTATAGGTCCGTGTATTTGTGTGAGTATGTGCTCATGCTTATGCGGACGTGAGGCTACAACGATCAATCGCTCATTCCCCATTTCTTTTGATAACAGAAGTTTAATTTCTGATTGTTTTTATTCATCGAAATATTATTTATTTATTTATTTATTTATTCTAATTATGGTTTATAAAGCATTTATGAACTGAGGTGATTATTTATTTATCGTTTTCTCTACAAAAAGATATAGGACATTTGAAGATGACGAAAACGCTTGAGGATACGCCATGCATTTCGCTCTTTCCTATAATTGCAGTAAAATTTATAATAGATATTCATATTGCTTCTGCTACACTTTAATGTCTGGATTCATGAGGAGCGACACAGAAGTATGTTCTTTTTTCAATTATGAGCCTAATATCAGACTTTATGTAACTGCAAACTTTATCCGACACGTAGTACCTTCCAATTAAAAGCCGTGGCTCTTCTAATAGGCCATTTTTGAGATCGAGGTCAGCACACTAACTTCGAAAACCGACACATAATTGTTGCTTTTTTGAAGGGTCTCACAATCAGTGAAACTTCAAAAGGCAACTGCAATAACAGCCGTTGCTGAGATCACTGATTTTGAGGAGCCCCGATCGCTGAAGGTTAAAGTGACTTCAACGCAACCGTAGAGGTACTGGTATCCTGTTTTTGAAACTAGTACGTATGCATCCCATTCTACATGACTACCTTTTTCATAGTAACAAATAGAACGCAACGGTGAACTCACCCAACATCGTACTTCCACGGCGAGATGGGCGGTGTTCGTAAACATCATACCAGATGCAATATAAAATCCGAATTGCCAGAGACCACATTCCTGGCCAGTGAAAGTCTGGAAACGAACAAGTAAGCGTAGACCAAGGTTGAATTCGTGTCTAAAACAGCTGATTTGTATCAGAACTTTTCTAGCCCTTTCTCTAAAAAGTAGCCAAGTATCCACTGACCCAACATAGCGAATTTCTGATCCCATCCTTATGCATTATTTCTAAGTGCGTTCCGTCCCCGTACTATGACTTAGTGATCTGCGGGCGGAGTGGAAAATGGGTATATACAAGCTAGACCTATTAAGCGGAACCTACTAAGAAAGGAGTAAAGAAGACCACTGCAGCTTGCCAGATTCCATCGATTGTATTGATTGCAAAAAGCTGATAGGTGTACTTCGTTCCTTTGCGACCAGGTGAATAAAGCACGGGGTTTGATAGTAGTTCCTCAGCCGATGCATCTTGATCAATCACACCCACAACGATCGGTTGAAGGCTGAACAGTTACCAGTACATGGTTTACCAATACCTTACCCAACCCAGAAAATTAGAAGCAAGCTATAATATATAAGATGATTCGAAAAGTTACCTTGAAAATATGATGGGATATAAAATTGAATACACCGGGTCAGTGTTGAACGATGCACTCCAACCATTGTACAATTGGAAAAAGAACAGCAAGAAAACATTGTTCTGAAACTATCAAAATCCGAGAGATATTTTGAAAAATGGTAAGAATGGTAAGAAAAACGAAGGTCGCTTGGTCCACTAAAGAAAAAATTATGGGTGATAAAAAAATCCAGGTCAACACATGCTGAAAGTGGAAGTAAACATCCCACTGAGGGAGGACCCCATCGCGTTCCTACAACATCGATGGGGAACCTGTGTAGATCATCACTTCAACCGATAATAGTTCAGAACCAGACACTAACTTGTCAAAAAATCGAATACTTCCCTCTTGCTTGTCTATCGGAGGCCTAAGTAAATAAATAAGTTAAATTACGTCTAAAAGAAGCCTAATAACTGCGTATATACTTGAGAAGGAGCTTGATCGCGCCTTGAATAATTTCGTGCAGAGGAAGAAGTATATGCACGACTTCACTCTTTTAGTAGCTTAGCTCTACAATGAAAACGCTGAATAGTAAGGAAGAGGAATGGCTTAGCCGGAATCTAACTTAGATCTCTACTTCTCAGACACCGTAACCTTGACACCGCACTATTGAAACTGCCACACTAGGGTGGACCCATATTCACATGTACAATGAAAATAATGACGAAATCAACAAAAGTTGATCAGGGAGGTTATGAATAAACATACCGTATTTTTGTACAGAAAATAAAGAAACGTTAGTGATAGACGATCATAACACCAATGACCATGAACGAGCAATAGACGTCGAAGAAATTGGAAACGCACAATTGCAAAATCGCAAGCCATAGCAGCCTGATAAATAAAAATGTATCAAAATGGCTTTGGACTTATAGGTTTTCTTTTAACTTGCTGATCTCTCTACGTGGTAATCCTGTTTTTTCAAAAGTGTTTTGGTAATGTTTCTTTGTTAGCAGACTTCGAGTCAACAAAGGTCTTCGCATAATCTAGCCATAGCAAATCCCAGCATGGGCTTGATACGCACCCAGCCGTCAAAACCACTTAGATTGGAGGTTAAGTACACGGCGTGCACCAACTCCAACTGATTGATAGCTCTTAATTCCTGACTCAGATGGATGAGAAGATAAATGTTCTACCTGCATGCCTTCCTTGCCCACGATTCCAATGCCAACGTGCGCTGCCTGTATCATCGGCACATCATTGGCTCCATCTCCAATAGTCAAAACTCTCCCCTAAAAAAAGCGAGATCAACGACAATTCCCTAATTCAAACTGACCATCAAGCCCACACGTTTTATGCGTCTCCAGAATTGTTAGAGCTCCAAAGAGGCAACACACACGTGACTGCCTGGATCAAAACTTACGCTTTACTCACACTGACCAGGCCGAAAAGGGATCTCAGAAAACAAGATTTTCTTCCAACGAGGGCTGGTACTGATTTTAATGGATCACAAGAAGATGAAAGGAACTACATCAATGTCAGCAGTGCCATATGAGAAAGTACAGTAACTACGGAATATTTGGGGGGGGGGGGGGAGAGGACTACATTTTGTTCAGGAAATAGGATTTGGTAAACGTCCTCGAAAAATTAGTCAATCAGCGTATCTACAGCCGCGTGTCTCCACGTCACTCAGACAGGCATACTACGGCATCTGTGAATGACAAAGTTCAGAGGCAAATGCTAGAGATGGATCACTAGAAGGATCAGTACGCGAAAAAAAATTCACTACCACAACACGCAAAGAGAATTTGTTGTGCTGGTTTCCAAACTACGGAATCGCTTCCTTCTTAACATAGACTTAGAAAATTTCACAGTCATTGTTAGGCATCGACTAGAAAGTACTATTTTAAGAAGGGTTCTCATAGAACTCTATTTCCTACTGAGGATGACGTCAAGATTTTATGAACAATGGGTCACTTGACAAAAAGAAAGTCACCTTTAAATGTGTCTTGACGCATTTCACCATTTCGGCCTTTTCCGAGGGTGTCATACGGTAGCATAAAACTGATTTCGCTCTAAAGATGGAACTTTTGCGTAAAAGAAAGAATGAAGAAAATTCCGATCAGGCATACCTTCGCAACACGGTTAGCAGTCCTTCGTCGCCAAGTTTTGCCAGATGAGTTGCTTGTGGAGACAGCACCAAATTGTACCTGAATCAGTGCATTGCAGTGTCCCCGAAAACTAAAAATCGCGCAACCATGCGTTCCTCTGAGTGGAATTAGCCAAAGACGGAGAAGGAAACATCATCAGCACTTGGCTAGTGAACAGACTAACTCTAGCAAATGGCTGTTTAGGTAGTATGCGGTTTAGGAATAGGCCGTTGGTGGCTGGGCACAAGATGGAATCCACTCCAAACATTTTTTCCACGCCATAATCGTAACGAATGATGTTTCGCATCTGATTTGAAAAAAGGTTGGAAATTTCTAGATGCCGTGACAACGCTTACTTGTTCAGCACCTCTCTGACCAGCCACTTTGCTTTATAAAGTCTTCATCGATATTCAAATATCAAAATCTCTGTCGTCTGTCGTACGTCGGCCCACCAAGTGATAGCTTAAGGAAAGGGCTGGGAAAAAATGCATGGAGAGTTGTGTCCCTTGATGCTATTTTTCCTTTCCTAGTATTTCATATTAGTAATAGAGTCACCCTAATGGTAAAGAACGGACGGAGTGAAGGTACGCGCAAGTTCTTAATCACCTAAGGGTTTCGATAAGAACATAGGCCCTTTCGTAGTTACGCCGGAGTGCTGATGAATATGAGATGAAAAAATATGATGAGAACAATTTTTTNNTTTTTTCAGGACCAACCACTTCTTATCAACTCAGCCTAACTCTACATAACTTCTTGAAAAAAAAATCAAAAAAAAGGAACAGAATCCAAATAACTATCCTTACCCATCCCCCCGTATCGAGGATAAATCCTCCCGAGTTTCAATTTTCCACGTTACAAGACGTGGTGCAAAGAGACCACATGAACGAGCTATGTTTTCAGCCGTCTCCAGCTTGTCACCGGTCAACACCCAGACCTGTTATTAAGAAACCTATACATGGGAATTGTGCCTACATACATTGGGAACGCCACAAACTTAAATTTGAAATGTCTCACCTGCATGCCAGCTTCACGTAAAGCAACAATAGTTTCCTCCACACCATCCTGAACGACAAATTTAAAAAAAGAAAAGTTAACAGTCTGGCTCGATGACGTGAAAAATACAACCTGAAGTTCGCATTAAACTTACATGGAGCTCTTTCAGGGGCGATGCGAAGTGTTCACGAAAAAAGATAGTATATAAACCCATATATTTTAGCTAGGGCCGCCTTCTCGCTCCCTCAGTGACCCAAAGAAAGGGCTCTAGAAAAGCACACGGACACCTGTTCCCCTCCAACCCTACCGTTGAAATTTGTCACTCCACTGTTTCATAGTTTTGGTTTTCATGACATTTCCACGCCTTTCTTTACCAAAGTCACAATCATCACTGCTCTGATAATATCGAGTTCATACAGCAATTTCTATTACCAACTGTTCTCAAAGGCGAACATTCATTGTAAGTTCGAGAAAACCAACATCCATCCACTGGGTAGCCCTATGCCCACTATAATTCAAGACAAATTTACCCAAACTTCGTGTACAATATTCTAATTCGGACCTGTAATCGATCCTCAATTCCAGTGACACCGAGTAGTTCGAGTTCTTTCTCAATTTCATCGGCTTTTTGTGACAGAAGTTGGTCACGATCGTTGGAAGAAATGCTCATCACCTGAAAGGAACTTACACACGTGCACAACATTGAAACCCAACTCAGGAAAGCTAACTAGCTCAATCTCGCTACATCACGAATGAATCTTCTTTAGCTACTCAATAGACATGAAATTTCTTTGATTCGACGCCACCGAGACGCAACCAGCACCTCGCCTTCGTTTGAACTGCCATGGATCGTGTATGGGGACATGGTGCCGAATCCAGATGCTCCCAATTCTTTCGGAAATAACCAAATAAACTTCAAAGAGACCCCGGGCTGCATTCTCTCGACCTAGAGCAGCTAATCAGTAATGTTTAGAATAATATCTCCGCTTTGCTATTGTGCCCGTTATAGGAACCCCGCCCAAGCTATGAAAATCCCGCCCAGCACGACGAGTGCCAAGCAGGCTGTACACTTCATTACTAGTGACATGCCGGAAACAGCTACTATTTTATGAATAACAAAGGTGGCACCATCACACGACATAGTATTTTTTATAATACATCTACAACGTATATTATGATATATATTGAATTTTGCTATACTCACGAATCGATAGCTTTCTAGAAATTCCTCCCAATGTTCCTGATCTAGCAGTCGCATAGCAAATGCTAGTGTTCGCAGCCCTTTACAGGAATATTCGTCCAGTCGTTCCTTCAACGAAGAGCCATGTATTGATTCTGCTTTTGTGGGACGGCGTAATCTAGAAAAACATCTACATATTTACAACAAATTTCCCGCGTGCACATATAGCAGTAGACCCGAGCGGTTGACAGCCCACTCCTGTTTCAAATTTAGTGGTCCCACAGCACAGTAAATGTTGATCATGACAGGTGGATGTGATGATAGGAGTATTGTGATGGTGATGTATGGGTAGGTTGAGAGGGATGAATCGCTTCCACAATCACAGCGACACGGCTAACCATTTGTGAGCCTGCCCACTGTCAGCGGAGGGAAGAGGCGAAACTCGTGGCGAAACTTTCCAAAACGTATACGAGTCCATTTATCGGAGTAGTACGAGTCAATCAGTTAATTCCTACCGCGAGAGAATTGCAGAATCAGCGCCTTTGCAATATAGAAGAGGTCCAGATGGTGTCTTGACTACTACTGACATTCGTTTCCGTTCAGCATGGAAAGGAAATACCTGTAGCACCTCAAATCTGAAAGTTACTTCCTTAAAGTAGACAAGTATCGAGAAAGTTACATGCTATCTGGAGTAAATGGAGTTACCTTTCTTGAGCACCACCAGGAACTCCAATTATGGTATGGGTTGCAGACTTGTCTTCGAGTTTGAAACCATATAGGCTTGCACCTTAAAGTCATAATCTACAATTCAACCATTCAAACTACTTTATAAGAACCGCCTTACAACTTAGGTTTCACATGGAATGAATTGAATTGTGGTAGAGCCGCGAGCTCGCCAAGAGTCCAATCGCGTGGTCCCAAGAAAAAATCGTTTGAAAAGTTGGATACAGAGGCATTTTCTGGTTCCAGAGGGGATTGTTCACGCTTTCACAAGTATGATCATAATCCATAGTTGTGAAGGAAGGATTAGGCTAGTGGGGAGCGAACGCCATGGCTTTAAGTGTGCCTAATCTGCTTGTCTTGTCACAAAAATGGTCTTCAGCTGAGACAATTCGAGCCTTCGGATTTCTAGAATAAAGGTACATACAATAGTAGGACATGGTAAGAAGTCATCTTCGGAAAAATGAGAAGGCCAAGCAGACTGCGGCCACTTGAAATTTGAGTGATACTTCGATCAATGTTTTACTCAAATTATACCAACAAATGTTGATGATATAAATGATCTTGAGATCTTCGTGCAGTTACTTACCCATGATAATAGCCAATTCATCTGGACTTTCTGCTTCATATGGACAGAAGTCGTTCGCGACCACCGTTTCATGGCGTTTTCGTATTGAGTCATACGGAAGCCTGACAGGATGTGATATTAAAACGTGAGCTATTCACAGGAAAGCATGAGTGGATAGAGCGTAAAAGAAATTTGATAGGAAATTCGAACTAATTTCAAGTTTGTACCAATGGTTGCAAGTACGATAGCAAAAAAACTATGTTCAACAGGCACAACTGTTCACTACACGACAGTTAGTCGTTCTCATTCATCACACTATTAGAAGGCACAGCTCACGATAAAAACTGTTTCTGGATTTTCTCTCTAGGACATAGCTATAACCCACAGGAATAGCACAAGGGAAGCTGTCGGAAAAAACGGCTTAGAAATGGCGTAATAAGGGCCCTAAGACCGGCTTGGCTTACGAGCTCACCCAAGGCAGACGAGTTTTCACGGGCTGTAGAAGCTGTAGAGGTTGAACCATTCGCACAGGGACGCGTTGCAGGTAGCAAACTGTAGCTAACAGTACGCAATGGCACACTCATTCGGACAACTCGTCTAAATACTTTTTTNTTTTTTCCGCTTCTGCCGTCATTATCTCGTACCACCTTTTTATCCTACTTTTTTGGCGCCTCAATAAATCTCTGGATACGCCTATTCTCGCGTTTTCTCCGCCTCTTCTGCATTACTTTGGACTATTACTTCCATTAATCGTCTGGAACTAGATACCCTAAAGTTATCATAAACTCTGCCCCAAGTATCTATACGAGGGCCCTTGTTAATGGTAGTTCAAAGTAAACTCTACTGACAATAAGGTAAGAATGCTGTATCTGAAGTGCTGAGCCTCTAGTTGTGCAAGACAACCTGCCACTTGGCATGGGAGTTGAAAGCAGTATTGAAACAGGGTCTATTTTGGGACCAGTACCTGACCTCTAACGCTCTCCTCATGATAGGCCTTTCCTCTTCATTCTACAGTAAGCTGATTGATGACGGGAGCCTTCCCATAAATCTCACTTTTTTCTGGCACTAGAAAGCTCATGTTAGAAAAATCACTTACAGGGAGGTTATGGGTGAGATTATGGGAGAGATGAGATTCCTCTTCACAAATTTCGAAAACGATGATACCCTCGAAACAGGAGCCGGGGTCTCCACCGTATCGCTATCAAAGTTTGGTGTTGTGGGAGAGGGCAAAGTAGAAAATCCTGAAAATAACACAAAAAAAAATGAATATCTCAAATTTCACAAGAGGTGAAAAAAGTGTTGCGAATAATTTTATCGAAAAAAATACCTCCAATGGTAGAGTCAATCTCACTGTCTTCAGGGATCTCACTCAAACAGCTTCCAATTTGTTGCGGCCTGAAGAATATATTTCAAAGGACTATGTCCATCAAATTGATTCGCTTTAGGATAAGGTCGCGCCGTGCAGTCAAACATGCAGGAAATCTCAATGAAGTCAATATCTTGAGTTATTAGAAAAACCTTGGTTTAAATGAGCTTTGCTTACTTTCCAAATAAGGTATGCTGACTTTGAGATTCGACACACACTCCTTTCTTGACACCCTCCAGCTCCTTAATAGAGGAAGCCCAAGCGAGTCAGTCATGATCCGAACCTCATTTGAAACTCACCTATCGACTGACGTCGATGCCGTTTGACTCTTGAACTGTTCGACCATCTCTTTGAATTGTTCAGCTGTAATGTCGTAAAAGGACGAGTTGCCTATGTTGTACACATCGCGTTCGAAAAAGCCAACCTGAAATCACTGAACGTTGGGCGTTAGAAAATGATGATGATTCTATGGCCCACCTCCAACGCGTCATGGTGAGGTACTTTGTTGACCACCACAGAATTGTTCAGTACCATATTCAAGAAGAAGTGTTTCATATGGGTGTTTGTTGGCCAGTCCGACTTCACTCTGTCTTGAAGAGCAACACAAACCACAGGTTTCGTCGAATCACTCTCACCCTGCGATGAGAGGATGCTTAGTGAAATTTTCAAGCCAAAAGACTAAAATATAAATAATGCTTTACTGAAACCCACCAAACTTCTATCCGGACCATAATCGACATGATCAAAAGCGCAATTTCGGAAGATCATGATGTTTTCCGTAAGCGTCCCAGTTTTGTCCGATAACACATGACTTATCTGAATGGTAACTTTTTTTGAAATGGCATAACTGGCAACCAGATTGTCTTTTGCGAACCTGTCCCAACTCTTCGGGTATATTCAACGACCTGCAGTCTATTGCTCTGTCCTAAAAATGATAACACTAAGGATTTTGCCAAGCTTCGGGTGAAAAAGTCAACCCATACTTTTTCGATTACCAGTACAGCACTTATGAAAACCAGGGGAACTTGACAGCAATTTCAGACAACTTTAGTGGGAAAGGATTTGTACTGATTTCTCTAGACTTTAATAAATTCCGGCTGAAAACAAGAATTCTTACCATGTCCGAGTCGTAGAGTTCAATATCCTGACTTAGAAAGAAAATCTGGGCGATTTTAATAATTTCTACAGTGATGTACAAAGAAATTGGCACGATCACCTGAAGAGAGTTGGTAATTACGAGCAATTTTCTAGTCTTGCAGGTAACTATGTCGTTACACTCGCCTGGTAGCAGATAATGAAGGAGCCAATACCGTAGACACCGTCGATGACTGGCTTGGGAGAGTTCCAGGCGACATATGGACTCTAATTAAATGCAGCTAAACAACAGGCTCAAACTTAAGTGGAAACTCACTATTGTAACGTTCGCATCGTTGTCTGACAAAGGGTGATCACCCAACCAAATTCCAGACATTAGCGAGCTACCAACAACCATAGCGGTGAGGATTACCATACATAGCACAATGAATCTGAATGAGAACGGGTCAACTAGAATTAGGTATACTGTAAGGGTGAAGGAAAAAAACTGAACTACGTAGGGCCAATGTTGTTCTGAGCATGTGCCAAATAAGCAATGAGTGAGATTTTCAGCGACGACTAATTGTAAGTCGCCACCGTACGGACCATTCATTCCAAACTGAATGGGGTGTAAGCTATATACCTGTCCTCCTTGAGCGTATCTTAACTGCTCGTCCTTCTCGCGACATTTCCTTGACATCATAGCCCGAAATCACCCGAGCTAATCGTGATTCTTTCCTCTCCCCCTAACTCTCCCCGAAGTAAATGGTGGGCATTACAACCATCGCAAAAATACCTCACAGTTCACTCATTAGTCGAATACGCGTCGTATGCTCTACAGGGTGACCCACATGAAGTGTGACGGGCAATAAAAAAATCAACTTATGGGCTTCTGGGCTGCAGGATGCGGTGATCCCTTGAGCGAAAAGGAACGCGGTGAACGTCAGCTGAATCTTCCGTAGGGTTGGGCACCAGCCCATAGCGCAAAGAAGATGCTGTAATGTTGTGAAACCACAATTCCAGGTTTTTGGGGCGAAGCAGGTATGACCTTCAAATTCCCCGATCTCAATCCTTCAGATTTTGCTGTATGAACGATCCTAGAGCGAAAAGCCTGCGCTTTCAAAAACAGGCCTTTCGACCCTCTGAAGAAAAAGCTCCCCTGTAGAAGCGTGGGATGAAAGCGATTGCGCGCATTCTTGAAAATTTCCGAAAGAGGTTGGATGCTTGCTTAAAAGCGAAATATGGTCATTCTGCATACGAGATGTGATATGTTATTTACAATTTTGTGATGATTGNGAATCTTCCGTAGGGTTGGGCACCAGCCCACAGCGCAAAGAAGATGCTGTAATGTTGTGAAACCACAATTCCAGATTTTTGGGGCGAAGCAGGTATGACCTTCAAATTCCCCGATCTCAATCCTTCAGATTTTGCTGTATGAACGATCCTAGAGCGAAAAGCCTGCGCTTTCAAAAACAGGCCTTTCGACCCTCTGAAGAAAAAGCTCCCCTGTAGAAGCGTGGGATGAAAGCGATTGCGCGCATTCTTGAAAATTTCCGAAAGAGGTTGGATGCTTGCATTAAAGCGAAATATGGTCATTCTGCATACGAGATGTGATATGTTATTTACAATTTTGTGATGATTGTATAAGTGTAAATGTTTCCTATTTGGTTTGATTTGTATAATTTTGATACTAGTTTTCTGCGTCACACTTCATGTGGGTCACCCTGTAATTGTAAGAGGAAATAGTATTGGGAATAAGAAAGGACCTGGAAATGAGGGGAACGTTAAAAAGGTGCATACCGATTTGTTAACAATTCGATTCCAGAGATCTTGTGTGGTGCTCGCCCATTATTCATCATAACCTTCGTGTCGTGACCTGAAATCAGAACGCGCCTAGTTATAAGCAGGGAAGTTCTGCAACTTTTTTCCCAAACCCACATTGAACCCAGACGTATAAATATTTAAGACATGGGCCATAATGTCCACTGAAAACAACCGAACAATCGAAATACGGATAGGACTCACTTTGTGGGAAAGGCACCCCTTGGACTACCTACACGGTTAGCCTACATCGCTACCTTACCTGCATACAGTACAATTCCTTCGATGAAAGTAGTATTACGAAGGCGACTTCCACGGAGCAGCATGTTGTCCTTGGTTATTAGCTCAAACGAACCTGAACAATCTCATGAATTTTCCTAGAACTTTGAAGGGATCTTGGCCAATTTAGCCATGAACTGATTTGTTTTGAGAGTGATGTAAGAAAAGTATGAAGCAGACCTGGTGCACGCTCGATTTTCGCCCGAATAGTGTAGATAGCCGGATCAGGAGGTTCACAGAAAACAGTGCCGGTGAAGTTTGGAGGCGTAAAATCGTTACCTTGCTAAAAAGAGAATCGGCCTACTTGAGCATTGTCTATCCTCTAGCTATAAAATATAAAGGAAGTACATATTCCCAGCCTATACATCACCTTAAACCTACTCCATACTGTTGGTCCACTGGGCACGACATCACAGAGGAGACAAGTGGTTTCTATAGGGCCCGTGTTTTTTTTTTGTCCTTTCATGCAGAATTCGCAATGAGTAAAAGAAAAAAAGGCGTGAGTAGAATGCAGAAAGCTGGAGTGAATCACCTGAGAAAATGGCAAGTAGTGTCGAGGCACTAATCGTTGCTTCAGCGATGTCTCGCCATCTAAATTGCACGTTTCCACATAGCACGTACCATTCTCATCAGACGATCTGAAGAAGTAACTTGGTCTTCCTATGCTGGAGGACAGAATGTAGTGATTTCTTGATCCTCCTTTCTCTTCTCACGCACAGTGAAGCCCTCGCGTAACTAGCACTCCGGCATGCTGCGCGGTGAGACAACTCTCTCGGAATCCTTGGATAAAAATCAAAGCTACACCAAAGCTGGAACTGTGCAACGGTTGCTTTCAGGCTTGCCGCGTTCAGGGCATGAACTTTCTCGTTTTCGTACGCTCACTCTCAGCAAGACAATGAGTGGGCCAAGCGGTTACGAATAGGGACGGAAAAGACAAGTAACTATTACGATCCGAGCCAACTGGCCAAGGATAGCCAGAAATCGCAGTGGCCAAAAATTACCCTCGTGCTCTCCAACCCTTAAATGACCTTACCCATATTCCTTGTAACACAAAACATGCTCTTCAAATTATTTCCTTTGGTGGAAAAGTGGTTGAAGGGAATCACTCCATGTAGTGTACTCTGCGGCTCTGATGCTATTGCTTAGAGCGCTGAGGAACCTGCTTCTGCTAGATGCTCAGAGACCATTCTGAAAAACGGGGATAAAATTTTTCGGCAAAGCCTAAGGAGGGAGAAGCATCCATTTGAGAAGAATGCCGAGCTCTTCAGAAAAGCTGAAATTAAAGGAAGTAAGCCACCAGGATATGATCGTACCGAGGGAGCGCACAGCGTGAAAACGACATCCAATGACAACCTCCATTTAAATCTTAACCATTCTATACAGTCAAACCATTCTTATAGTTTCCGCAAACCCATAAAACCCGAACAGCATTCAATTCGATTCTAACGTCAACGGGAGATTGCCATAATCACATCTAATTCCTTTTTTAAACGTTCCAACCTCAAAAACAGAACATCAGCAGGTATTTCTTGCTCGTTGGAAACGTGTACAAAGTCACCGACAAGGATATGTTTCCAGTACATTTTTCGGAACATATGGCGTTCCCTGAAAATATTCAAATCATAGCAATCACTGCGCTGTAGCGGTCATAACGTTATATATCATATGCAGTTCACTGACGGAAAACTGACCTCATTGCGAGAGCTGCGAGTCAAATTCAATAATCAATAAGAAATTTTTCTTGTTAGTTTTGATAAAATTACATATCCACACAAAAACATGCAGTACGAGCCCGAGTTCTCAACACAGTCTTATCATTGCTCCATATTACTACACCAACTCATGTTATTTTACGACATTCAACAGCTGATCCTTCTTATTTATAAAGCAGTAACTTGGTGTGTCGGTTTGTAGGTTTGTAGGTTTGTCGGTTTGTCGGTTTGTCGGTTTGTATGTCTGTCCGTCCGAGAAGTTTATGATTATGATA
>UZAF01016582.1:18050-29756 GCA_900617895.1 Haemonchus placei
GGCCCCCCCCCCCCCCCCCCCCCCCCAAACATTTTCACCAGGATGACTACCCCTCCTTTTCTGCGTTCTAGCCCTCAGTGATACAACGGTCACAAAATAACAATCAGAGAACTGCTTAGTAAACTTGAACGACGTGATAGCAATGAAAAGCGTTCCACGATTTAAACAATAATGTAGGAACCGATTGAACCCCGTGGCAACTTCGATAGCTACCTCTTAACAGAGCGGCTGCTGCGTTCAGGCCGCGTAGTGGTCATTGCCCGCAGAGCAAACGATAGCCGTCGAGCGCATCCAACGCACTTTACAATTCAGGCAGTCAGCTTGGTTATCTAGAAGCGTTGCTAACATTGCAGTTTTCAGCAGAAAGAGTTTCAGATGAACATGCGAACATTGGATAACTGCAACTGCCATGCAATCCAATTGTGGCTGTCACGCAACACGCTTCATCCTACAATATTCTATTGATATATGTACATTCTATTGAAATGTTGTTCCTGAAAATAAGCGCAGTTAAGATGAGCCGCTATTCGAATCTACAAATCGTGGACAACATCAGTTTCGATAGATATTTCCGGTACCGCAAAGTAAATCATCAATTAGCTACCCTCCCATCAATTATCTCAGTGACAGCTACCAGTGAGCAAATGAAACACACTATTTTCTGAACAAGGAGGAGATCTAGAGAGCAGTTACGAAAAAGAAAAAGCTTTAGAAACGAATGAGTGGAACAGAGGAAAGTCACCGTATGTTAAGCTGCTCTATGCAGCAAGAGATCCGCCCAGTGGTGAATTTGATACCCAGCAGTTGTTCACTGACATGGCCGGCGACAGCTTAATATTACACCCTGAAGTATTGAATGGAAATGGGTTGGACGAAGCAACACATGGCACCTCTCAGAGTTTTCAAGGGTTGCTTAGATAACGTACTTAGAACACTGTATTTGCTTCAAACTTGACCTTTGGGTCAATCTCAATTTGAGCTAAAAATAACTTCTGTCTGACTAATAACTAATAATTTATGAAATTAAAGGGTAATCCGACCTATAACTGTTAGTGCACGCGTATGGGGATGGAAGATACGAATAACGTACTTTATAACTTATTCATTAAATCAGTTGGGCCTCGCACGCTAACGCATGCACCACACGCCTCTACCCCGTACCTACGACTTGTTAGAGGACCAGTATAAACAGTATGGCTGCTTTAACAGTCCACGATTTGGCGAGTGACCGATCCCGTGACTGGTCGCTCGGTCGCTTGCTCGATAGATCCGCGATCGCTCGCTCTCCAAATTGTGGACTATGCAAGCATCCCATCGGTTGACGTCTCATTTCATACCTGTTTCCTCATCGCGCTCACGTGGCATTCACACTCTTCATCGCGCCTACGTGACTTTCGGAAGTACGCACAAACGGACATACAAAGAGACACACACAGTTACCGCTTTATACATTGAGAGATTACACTATAGGAAGGGATTTAAGGGGAGACTAACACCGTCGGCTTTAGCCTTTGGGATGGGCTTTACACATAGCTAGACGAACGAGATGAGTGAGACGGACCGGTGGCAGCTCGTTTTACGGTGGTCCTGTGTAACACGGCGCGGCGCGAATGACGGGCAGCATCGGCAAGGCCGCCATCGGGTAGCGAGGATGCTACAACTACTTCCTTTACACTAAGCCTGTCGTCGAGCTTCGGAGAATCTCTCAAGCACTTTACGAAATCGAAGAGCGATGTAGGAAATAACGAACAACATAAAAGGGCTCCCCACACCTTCGTAAAATAGCTTAACCTTGAGCTAAAAAATAAGATGAGTGTGATTTAAGTAAATATCATGGTACTGTGTTGGATGCGTGCGAAACGGATACACTGATCAGCGGCTAATCTACGAATTATCCTATAAGGATGCATTATACACTGTGATAATTGCCGTTGATCTCATAATACAACGAAGCTAATCCTACTAGTCCGACAGTTTTTTTTATCTTGAATATGGTAGAAATTACAGCGAAATGAGACAGTATAATGAAACTTACAAAAACCAAACTAAAAATAAGTGCTGTAGTCAGAGTCTATAACAGTAGCGATACTAGCCCGAGTATGGCACATGTATAGACCTTGACACGAATACCTACACTGTTTGATGCTTTTTCTCGTCTGGTTGGGCCATTGACTGAATTGGTATTCTAGGTGCAGAAGCATTAGCCGACTTGGAAGTCGCGGAATACTTTCTGAGACTTCAAGACTTTCTAGGTGGAAAACTTGTCCCTTTGACGACCTACAAGATCGTAACGTTAGGGCAATTAATCTCTTCCACCACGAAAGGACTTTTCCATCGGGTTGTCACTTTGAAGAACGAACTCTGACGAATAGTGTCAGGGTGTAGAAGGCCCAAATTGCCGATGGAAATTTCCTTGATGTTTTATAAGATTTAGTAAAACCTGCTGCCAAGACGGTAAATAAGTTCTTATCAACTTACGTTTCGGCGTTGATGAAAAATGCATCAAGTGTTTTTCCGCGCCGAAATGAAGGATGTATGTATACCTTACTTTGTAAGTTCCTAACTCTCCAGACGCTTCTTCGGGAGGTACTGAACTTCGTGACAGACAGATACAGACACGCATGCAGAAATTCAGACGCAAGCATTCTATAGTATAATGTTGGTTTTAGGCGTTGTATAACATAATGGACAAGAAGACGCTGGACGATGTCCAATTAATGGCTGGCCGTTGGGTTGAGGAGAGCTTGCAGACGGTATGCATCCTGCGTCTACATGAGACGATTGAGGAACTGGTTGACACATATGATTATTTTACATATTCGATTGAGGCGGCGTTCTGGACTGCGTTCTGGACTAAGGGCAAGGATGCGTTCGAGAAAATATCTGCCTACCAAAGGAGAGGCAACCGGTTTCCCTGACACATGTTCCGCCTTTGCCACCAGATGCCGGTTTGTGCGGTCCGAAAGCTCTCGTCAACGTTTGCTACAGTGCGTTTCAAATGTATGTGCACACCCAACATTTGTTGCTTTGGGAATACCATTGCTTTCTGTAACCTTCACCATTCAATTCCTTGTGTGCGATAACCTACGGACACTTTTTCTGAGAAAACATCGGCTGCTAGCTGCTAACATGATTTTTTATTAAAAAAAATTTTTCCTTTGTTTCAAAAGTATGTGCGCACTTAGCAAAAAAATATAACTGAGATCATAAATCAACGGGGCCCCCTAAGCTTCTGTTAAGGTGATCGACTACGAGGAATCGTTTGAGAAGAGTTTTTCGTTACGGTAGGTTTTTTAGATATCTTTGAAATGAAAATTTTGAGTGTGCAATACTTTTGGAACGGCAACTGGGCCGCTCTTTTTCATGCCATTTTCCTACGAGCAAACTCCAGCCTTGTCAGCTTGTGGCTAGCACAGAGTCGAGTAGCCCCTTCATCGTCTATCGTGTGATATACTCATCAGAGCGGATAGAGTGCCAAACGGTCGTACGCGAGACTGATAAACCCATCTGAGCTCGGATCTGACTAACACAAAGAAGTATTCGCCACAAGACGGGCTATTCTCCTGTGTCCTGAGCAGTCCAAATACGGGACGGTCAGGAATAGTTGTGAGCGATAGCTGCCAGAGTCTCGAATGAATGTAGCAGTGCATGAAAACGAGCGGCCCAGTTGCCGTTCCAAAAGTATGTGCACACACAAAATTTTTTATCTCAAAGGTAACTGAAGAACCTACCGTAACAAAGCCATTCTCAAACGATTTCTCGTAGACGATAACCCTTGCAGAAACTTAGTGGGCCCTATTGATTTCTGATCTCGGTTATATTTTTATTTTTTGCTAAGTGTGCACATACTTTTGAAACAGAGAAAAAAATTTCTTTAATAAAGCAGCTACGATATTTTCTCAGAGAAGACATTCGTAGGTTAACGCATACAGACAATTGAATGGTGAAGGTAACAGGTTACAGAAAGCAATGGTATTCCCAAGGAAACAAAATGTCATCTGTGCACAGGCTTTTGAAACGCACTGTATTGCTTGGTGGAATTTTGCTTCGGAGCTTTCACAATTTTCTTCAATAATATTTATATTAATATATATATACTATATAACTTAACGGCACGTCTGCATGTCCATACGGCACATACTGGGCCCACACATATCAGAGTCAGGCAAGCTAAACATGGATATTCATATGCCAAAAACAATAATAAAAGTGGGCTTCATTCCTGTGGACCCAAGGGAGACTCCACTACGGCAACGTTGGGTAGGACTTCAGGGGAGAAGCTGCTAAAATACTGGGGCCATGTCAGACTTCCTAAAACGAGAGGGACTAAGATGGTGATCTGTATTTTCAACGCACGGATGGCTGCATCGGAAGCGTGTATGGAAAACCTGATGATGCAAGCTAGGAAGACCAAGTACGACGTCATCGGACTGATCGAAGGCCGGTGTCCTCGTCTACTCGCACTAAGCCATGAAAATCGGCTCGCATGAAAGCTTGACGCCCCGAAACGGACGTCTGCGATCGAGAAAGTGTGGCTCAACTCGAGCTCTAATATCTTCATTGTTTACGCGCCAACATACAGCTACGACGAAGAGCTGGAGGCGTTTTATACGGATCTGGAGAGGCCCAACAAGAAGACCCTACTTTCTTCAAGGTCATCGTCGGTGATTTCGTCATCGTCTGTGATCTCAGAATTGGCCTCAAAAGAACGGTTTAAGACATTGGGACTCACAGAATAGAATGGAATGAACAGAGTGAAAGGCTTTCCTAATTTACATGTTGATCCACACTACCCATGGAAACTCGCAGTTCCAGAAGCTCTTTGTTTCCCAATGGACATTGGAGTCACCTGGTGAGCAGTTCCATAAAGAAATAGATCACATCATCGTCAATCGGAAGCTTTACATGATCGACGTTGCTGTTGTTCCGAAGATCTGTACGGGATCACATCGCCTCCTCCGCGCTAAATTTCGGTTTTCGATGCGTGGAGAGAGAGCTGCGGAGTTCAGGGAACGAAGCTTCAATACTTCTCAACCACTCGATCTTTTCGCTTCACTGCCGAGCTTGTGGGAAGATTCTTTTAGCTAATATATCGATGAAGAATACGACTGACTCGTCAAACGTCTTCACAATAGCGCCAGAAAAGCAGAGAGTCTCGAAAATGCCGATAAACTTCTTTCTTTGAGGAAGACTCTCGAACTAATACGCTAGGGTGGAATTGCGCGAGCTGCATGCAATACCGAGCTGACGTCCGAATTTGCGAAGCTATGCAGAGAACCGATAAAGGAAGATCTGAAAGAAAGAAGAGCAGCGGTTTTGGCTGAAGCCGCCGAGGCTGCGACGAGCATTCACAAAGCCCGAGAGACCACTAAAGCAAAGATTCTTTTCATCGTCTTGTCATAACACTTCTCTACCTCAAAAAGCGTTGGAGAAGGTCATCTACGGCTATCCACGACAACCACTTCTACCTGCCTTAGGCAAGACGTATACGTCGTCCCTTCAATTTTAGAGTCTTTCACCATCTGTTGCCAGAACTCTAGTAGCGAGGCTCTCCACGTGGTACCTGTCGGAATGCAAAATGACCACTCCGTGGAAAACTAGCAAGACCTTGTTGTTGTTTAGGAAGGGAGATCCAGACGATATTGACAATTATCGCCCAATTTGCCTGCTAACTGTAACCTAGCCATGCGAGCAGGTAGGGTTTCGAGAAAGGTTCAGTACAATAGATCACATTCACACCTTTACAAGACTAATTAAATTGTCGCCAGAGTTTAAAGTTATGTCTTACGTTCATCGATCTGAAAAAAGCCTTTGACTCCGTCTAGACAGAAGCGGTAATCGAAGCCATGGGCAACCAGGGTGCTCCAACTTGATTTACAAAGATTCTTTGTGAGTTCTACCACTTAACGACCAGGATCTCGCCATGTTACAAAGAAGCCATCATCAACGTGAAGAGAGGGGTTTGACAGAGCGATACCTCTCCCCCAAACTTTTCAGTGCCGTTCTCAAGAACATCATGCGTCATATGGTATGGGGAGGCGTGGGAGTAAATGTCGAGGGAAGCTACTTACATCGTTTCCGCTTTGCTGACATGCTGCGAAGCGGGAATGATGCAAGAAGCGGCCGCCGACATCGAGGAGGGAACAAAAGGTGGCCGAATTCGACAGCGCTAGTGGAATGGTTGGATTACCACTGAACCTAAGGTAGACGATGTTCATGCGAAGCGGACTGGCACCGGATGCTCCTTTAACGCTAAATGGAACGAACATCTCTGAATGCTTTAGTTGTGTGTATCTTGGTCGCGAAGTCAATATGATAAATGGCCTAGCACCGAAGCTGAGCAGAAGAAAACGCGCGGCGTTGGGAAAATTCAGAACTCTGGAGGGCTAGTGAAGAAGACAAAGAATATCCGGCTCCGCGCTCACCTTTTCGACACTGCTTTGACATATGACTCAGAGACCTGTGCTCTTCGAAAGCGGTATGAGCCCTTCAACGTGCGTGGGAAGGCTCAGAATTTCCCGATACACGCAAGTGCAAAAGGGAATCCAAAGTTCCCAGCTCCATCGACGAACGAAAGTTAGGGATACGCCAATAAATCGAAAATCAGATGGGTCGTTCTCGTCATGCGATATAGTGTTGACCGTTAGACAAAACCTGATTATGGACTGGGTCTCTCGAGACGTCAAACGAATACCAAACCGCTGGCCCGATGGTCAGACTTCTTCACGTAAGCTCAGAACGGAAGGAGTGTTTTGCCCTGTGTCCCTCGAGCGAGCACGATCACTGGACTACTCTAGCTCGCGACAGGGACGAATGGAGACGTAACTTTTACGCCGCTCGAGGAAATCGATGATCAACTGGATACACGTGGTACAGGTGATGTGATTCGGTCAGCAGTGGGAAAGCAGTACATAAGAAAATGAATCTATTTCAAAAAAAANAAAAAAAAGTAGTAACTTGACCTTGAAATACCGGTTCTTCCCAATGATAGCTTTTTGGGTGGACGATCAATTTTAATCTTGCTGGGCCTGCAATGGAGCCTGACTTTTAGGCTTAGGCCTAAATAGCTTAGCCTGAGTTCTGGACTCAGGCCTAAATAATAGCTTATCATCGTAAATGTGAACTATTCTAAGGCACTTCCGTTCATCCAAGCGGGATATGAAAATTGATGGCGATGGAACACCTAGAGACACATTCAGCAGTTAGAAGATCATGTAGCCAACACGGTGGGTAGTGCGCTCTTTTGTTGCATCGTTAAAAGGGGAGAAATCCCTCGTTTGGTTTGTTGTATTTTGAGAAGTTGTTCGAGAATCCCTTGCCGAGCAATCATCATCCTCGGCAGACACAGTAGTACATAAAGGATAAAAGAACAAAGTCTTGGGGCGTTAACCAATCCCGTATGAGGGATGCTCCCACGCATATGAGTCCTATTCAGATTTGTAGTGGTGTAATGAATGCTTATGTGGTCTATACAATGACTCGTGGTAACCAGCCGATGTAGAAGCCAGTGCTTTTATCCTCCCGGGCGAGCCCGGTATCCAAAGGGATGAAGGGCTTGGTTGGCCTAGGCGGATACTGATCCGGGCTTCGAACCCGTAACCATGTGTGTGATAGTGCACCATTTACCACTACACCACCGTGCAGAGCAGTAAACAGTTATAGATGAAATAAATGAAAAAACTTAGACAGTAGGTCATTGTGAATCTTTTGGATCAACTGCTAATCAATGGAGTGGAGTTTTGGCCAGGTTCACTATAGTATCCTTCCACTTTCTCTCGCGTGTGGAAATCATGAAAATGAGGAAATTAACGTATAGCATTTCAATAATCAATCAAAGTTAACCACGTCAATGTCTCGAAGATAACCCAACATCGTGGCCGCAGCTGAGAGAGGCTAGCGCGATGACGCCATTGAATTTCACTCCTAAATCTAATTCTGAGTGCGAGGAGCTGGCTCGTGGCTGCTGCAAGGGTAGCTAGCTAGTATTTTTCAATATTCTATTTTATAAGATTTGTTGTGAGATTCGCGTGCAGCTTGGAAAGCGTCAGCGGCGGGCGGTTGAACAGATGTTTGAACGTTTCTTCGCTGCATTATATTGCAAACGTAGTTGCCACAATAAGCTCAGCTTGCTAGATTACTGATAACCAGCCAGGTCACCCGGCTTACGCCGGGCTTAGTGTAGATTAGGAGAGATAGTCGAATTTACCTGCGCTTAGAAAGCGTTAAATGATATTGTTTTTAGCCAAGCTAAAGGGATGACCGCCGGGGTGAGTGAGATGACTACCTCGTATAAAATGTCGGGATGGCGTACGAATTGAACATTCAAATAACCTACCCAACGAGTTACTGCTTTATATATAAGAAGAAAGTGCAGAGTAAAGCAGAGTTTTCCATATCACTACCTTTATCGCAATCCTAACGTTTTGAGGACGTGCAGACAGACCCACCGACAAATGCACAAACCGAAAGAGAAGAGAGAACAATGATGTTAGTTGTATTAACAAGTTACTAGAAACATCAAGTGGTGATTCGTCTCGAATTTTTTTTTTTCGAATTCGATTCGAAACACTAAGTTACTGCTTTATAAATGAGAGAGATATGTAATTTAGATAGCTACTTTTCGCCTCCATATCCTGGTCTTATACAGCATCCTAGAACCCACTAGGTATGTGGTTTGACGTGTGTTCGTTGTCTGTTTGTGTACGTGTTCATCCAAAACTTCATACCTCTTNCCTGGTCTTATACAGCATCCTACTTTATAGAACCCACTAGGTATGTGGTTTGACGTGTGTTCGTTGTCTGTTTGTGTACGTGTTCATCCAAAACTTCATAACTCTTCCCCACTAAGCCTAAGACATCGGAATATGTAATGAATACAGGTGGCGGATTGGACCACTGAATTAGGTAATGGGGAGTAGTAACCCTTGATAGGGAACGATAAGGAGCCCTAGGGGGCAAGAACCACGTAAGCCACACCGTGATAACAGCTGGGCCTTGCACTTCAATAGGTAAAATGGGGCGTCGAATGGTCGTTGATGTTAATAACAAGAACTGATAGAAACTGATTGGTGTTGGTAAAGAGCAATAGAATTTAAAGGTTACTCAAACGATTACTGAGATAATTTGACACATCTGTCTGCTGTGCCGCTCGTAAGTGATAAGGAACTATAGAAGGCAAGAACCACTCTTCCGACACGAAGGCTCCGACAAAAGCTTGACACGAAGGAGAGTGATGTAGAAGTTGTCGCGATCGTGATTNACACATCTGTCTGCTGTGCCGCTCGTAAGTGATAAGGAACTATAGAAGGCAAGAACCACTGAAAGAGTGGCACTCTTCCGACACGAAGGCTCCGACAAAAGCTTGACACGAAGGAGAGTGATGTAGAAGTTGTCGCGATCGTGATTAGCTGATGACAAAGGCTAATAACAAGTGATAAGCCTTAATAGCTGTCTCTAAATCGATTCCTTTTTCCGTACGATAATGGAATATTGCTATTTTTGCGTGTAATGTAAGATAAGATTGGATCGCAATAGCGGCGGTTATTTCGAGCGAATAAGATAATACCGCTTCGATTATGACATCCTGATATGTTTCATTGGGAAAGACAAGATGGGATGATATAGTAGTTGACAGGAAATGAGTTATAATTGCAATGATAAAGATCGATCAAAGTCCGCACCATATAAGAAGAGTAAAGTTTTTTCTATTCCTTGCTATCAGACTACGACGGTCACGCTTCAAGGTCTACGTCTCAGTAAGAGAAGACATGTCTTTGGATTTCGATATCGACTGCAGCAAAATCTATCCGACTAAAAATGTCTTATTGTTAGGGTCTCGGCCCATAAAAACATACATAAAGAAGGTTGTGAAAGCTAGCGTAAGCCGGCTGATGCGACGTATTATAAAAATGAGCATATTGAAGTAGGAGTGAAGTTGGAGTACCTCAATGCTGTCACGCTTGCTCGCTGTCCCCGTACGCCTTCTTAAAACAAAGTGCGAAGTAAAATACAACTTTCCAAATATGCAACATTAAAAAGCAAAAAATGTTATTCCGCTCTCATGGAAAACAAAAAGACCACTACCATTATTTAGTGGTCTACATGCGAAATACAGTAGAGAGCCGGCTGATGCGACGTATTATAAAAATGAGCATATTGAAGTAGGAGTGAAGTTGGAGTACCTCAATGCTGTCACGCTTGCTCGCTGTCCCCGTACGCCTTCTTAAAACAAAGTGCGAAGTAAAATACAACTTTCCAAATATGCAACATTAAAAAGCAAAAAATGTTATTCCGCTCTCATGGAAAACAAAAAGACCACTACCATTATTTAGTGGTCTACATGCGAAATACAGTAGAGAGCACGAAGTTCAAGGTCCCAAAGGAGATGTTGTCAATGTCCTGCGCATATAATGGACGTTCGTGATCTAATTTGCTCTTTGCTCTGAGACGGTAGATTGGTATACATTAATTTTGTAAGAAATCTGTGTGACGTGAGCGATATCGGTTTTTAGTCCGCATACGCCTTGGAGTTTTCTGACTTTTTTCACAGAATCTCTGTGGTGTTATCTGAGCCTTCTGAGTTGAATACAGTATTTCTAGTTGGCGTAGTTACCATTTTTTCTGTGACAGACACTATTTTAAGATGTTCTATACCATCAAATATGGTAGTTTCAGGACTCCGACACTTCCGTGGACCAGGTTTGTTTTGCACCACGTACCGAGACCCCGATCAATCTGTTCATCCTCGTATACTCGCTTTGTTCCTGAAGATGCTCTAGCGTTTTACTCTGAAATTCAGAGATATGATCTCGTTATAATTGCATTACATGAGACCTTGCTTGCCTCTGACGACTGTTAGCCAAAGCCATTAGTCATTTACATGCGACCATCCTAAAAAGGATATTTGATCAAAGTAATAAATGCTGAGATGATTGCTTATAATCAATGGTTAACTACTAGGATTATTTTTTGCTCTGATTCTTTCTCATCGAAGGGGGGGGGGAAGGAATAAAAAGTCGCTTATACTGGCTTGAAAGAGAGATTAGCGTTAGTGAGTTGGCATGTTTGGGCTAGACTACAAGGTAGAAAAAAATCGTGATCCTTCCTTTTGATTACAAGCTTTGCTGGTTATTCAACAGCAAGAAATGAACCAAGTTTTCATATCCTTATAAAAGAGTGCCTTTTATCCCCTTTATCGGTCTCTCTGACTGAGCTTACCGTCTTATGGGGCGAAACGTATCAAAGAGTCGAAGCTATCGCAAATACGAAAGGTGTTCGTAATCAATCGGTGGCGGCTTTCCACTCTTCTTTTTGCTCTCTAATACAACTTATCAGCTTTTATCAGTTGTAATCAGTCCCTGTCACAGAGTAGCCACGACCCACCACATCCTATACCTATATCACCTATTGAAATGTCAAGGTTCCACTATTAACACGGAGAGGTTTCAGGCCTACTGGCTCTCGCCTTCTCTGGCTCGTTATCAGTCGATAATAGTTGTTTAAATTCCTATTACCGAACGTCTGTTGTCCCTACTTAACCCACATGCTTACCAAAGTGCCAAGGCTACATGTCGCGCCGTCCCGGCCGCCCTGCCGAGCGCCCGATGCATCGGTGGATCGCTCGGACCGGCGGTAGGGACGGCGTGATGACGACCGGGGTCTTACGCGCGCTCGCAAGCTCGCACCCTCTGCCACGCGGGCATGTTA
>UZAF01016582.1:29790-52416 GCA_900617895.1 Haemonchus placei
TACGTGCTACCTTCTGTGCACCAAGAGTAACTGCGATATGCCCGATGTTACTGACATCCTACGTAACTTCCAGCACACATATATGACATACATTTTATGGCATACTACGTCGATACGATATGGATTGTAATACGAATAAACGGGAAAAGGAACTATGAAAATACTGTGAGCAATTACTATGGAAACATACTATAAAAAGGAAAGCAAAGAAATACACATTAATGAAACCACACTATAACCTACGGTCTGGGGGGTACGATCCGATCTCAAGCTCATCCAGGTCCCATCCAAGCCTTCCCACCTCCTTTTGGGCTACGCTGCATCCGGGTCCTTGGTAGCAGTGGACCATCTTCCAGTTGTTCCATTCGACTTCGATCCATGCAGCTTGTCACCACTTCAGGGATGGCATACGAGTGGTGTTGAGAGCCCATCGAGGGCTACGTCGGTATTGCTGACGTTGAAGGCGCAAGAGCAGTCGAGAAAGCAGCCGTCCGAGGCGTTGACACGATGGTGAATGAATGATGCAAACGCCTAGAGCGGCTAGAGTCCGCCGCCACGTGGCAAACTCTAGCTCTCTGCGGCGTACGGTGCCTTCCCGGCGGGACTACGCGCGCGCCCAGGCGAGGCGGCCTTTAAGTCGTCCGAACGGCACGACACTACACCACTAACAGATTTTGCGACAACAGATGTTGCGCGTTTTGCCTTCTAAACTCTTATATTTATCAGCTCCCACCCATTGATATCGCCAGCTATCACCTACCATCAGCCTCCCATCCTGCCACCTAAATTTGAATGTTTTAGGTCTAAGGGGATAGTAGTTGTGAATTTATTCAACACACCGACACACACACATACCAAAAGACTAATAAAACGACTTAGCGAATAATTCACGGTGTACCGGAATTATTGGCGTCGAAATCAGAATTTTTCAAGGTAGGCGTTTTCATTAAATTTACTTCATCCAGTATTAATTATTTGTGCAGGTAGGTTTTCTTGCTGTGTGTACGGTTACTGAAGTGAAACTCCCAATGTATTTTATATGCGAAGCTCATCCAATTTCACTTACAAACATCGTCATGCGAGAGGCGGAAGGGCATTATGAATTCCTTGTGATTTCTATAGTATCCATACAGAAGGCTAACAAACGCTACGAAGGAGAAGATCCAATCAAAAACAAATCAGGAAGTGGTAGGAAGGTCAGTGTTACCAAAGACATGACTATTAGAATGGACAGTTTGCGATTCAATCATTTGAGGGCAAAAGAACAAGACTCATCGAAGTAGTCGGTGAAGGGGAGCTGGAAATTCGCTTCATTTCCGATAGGCAGTGTAGTGTAAATCATGGAAAAAGTTGCTAGCTAACTCGCTTGTGTGAAGCCACGTCCTCCTTCATCTTTTTTACGAGCAAATCAGTCCTTAACAAATAAAACGACCACGATCCCAACAACGACGAAAATCGAAGTATAAGAACAGCAAAATGATGTTTTTTGAGTGAGCCATTGACAAGGGTTAGGTGCCCTTGATTTCGTCTGTGCCGTCGTGAAATCTGCAATGCTTACACTCAAAGAGCATACCGATGGACATAATGAAGCACTTATTACGCTTCGCTTCCCAAAACAGCTCGAGGTCCTTTCAGAACGACGATAATCCAGCCCACAGCTAGGTGCGCCAGAAAATGGTGCGACGACTAGCTGCCCAACCTCACTGGCAAAGAAGATTGACCATTATGTTTTCCAGATCTTAACTCACTTGACTCCTTAACTATGGTCCTTGATTAGAAGAGGACCTGTTGAGATTGCAGTCCCAGTTTGGCGTCCTAGAAAGCAAGACTCAAAAACGACGGGGAATGGAGCAAGAGACCTACGTGCAGCATGCGAGGAGTTCGAGAGCAAACTTGAATCCTCGGTCAGTGGTCATAGGGGATTTTGAAATGTGCTTGTAGCATGCTGTAGCACATAATGTTAGCAACCGTGCATATATATTCCATAGTCATCATCAGCTGATAAGCCTTTAATACTTGCCATGACTTGGCGCCCATAATTTTGGGACACCCTATATATAGTAAGATAACGTCGACTAATAAAGGGCATTCCTGCTGCAGATGATTCACAACCATTCGTTGTTGTGTCAGTGTATATGGAAAGATATATAAACAGATATATGTATGTATACACATGTACGTATGCCATGTACACACTTGTATTTGACCGCTCTAAAACAAGAAATCCAGTAGAGCACGCTAGGCTTACAATAACCCCGCCTGAGTCCTGGCTAGAACGTGCGCGCCTGATGCAATTTCCAAGCTAATCGCAACCAAAAAAAGGCGACCGGCATCCTTGCCCAAGGTCCCTTCTCGATGCAGCGTATCTGTGGCAGGTGAAGATTTGCGTATTCAAGTAGAGTTATGAAGGGAAGCGTCTTGTTAGTGAAATTCTCGTTCATGCATTTTATTTCCCGTAAATTTTTGTAGGGCCATCACAAGGTGCTTGATGGTTGTTTCCTTTTATAACTTTTCCCTTGCTAGACGTAGATCATCAAATCCGAAAGGGAGCCGCGTGACAGGGTTGGAATACTGATAGTGGGTGATGAGGAGTGATAACAACTGATAGGAGCTCATAAAAGGCTTTGGAAGGCGGTAGTAAAAGGAACTGTTAAATCCTTTGTATAAGTAGTGGAATCATGCCTTTTTGGTGGGTCACGTGAGGCGTCGAAGAACGTAGAAGTTCAGTGAAGAACTGATAAAAGCTGATAAGGGTTGACAATAAGCAATAAATTACAAAAGCTACTATGTCACTTCCTTTTTTTGACATGACAAAAATGCGTTGCTACTTCAAAGGTGATGTGGGATGTAAATGTATAGCAGATGACGAGATTCAGAACATGAAAACGGAGAGCTGTTCAAAGCTGTCGAGGAATCAAAAGACATGATTCTAGCCGCTTTTATATACGATAAATTTTGATGTTTTGGTACGTTCTCTGAGATAAGACAGAATGGTAGAGTAGGTAGACAAAAAACTAGTGATAGGCTAACTGTTAGGGATACATAAAAGTCAGTACAATAAAACGAGAACGGAAAATGGTTTTTTTGCCATTAGCTTAGAACTGCAAAGGTCTCAAGGTTTGCAATTCAACAGGGGACCTTCGCAAATGAAAGTGAGGAGCTCCGTAAATATGGCAATGGTGATGAGTAAGTATGATCGGCAGTTGCAGTTGGCTAATCGGAATGTTCAATTTCAGAAAAAGTCGATTCGCCAGTCGACCCAATCTGTTAAAGGATGAAATTTCTGATAGATAGCTTTTCTTAGAGATGAAGGGCGACAGATGAAGGTTCCGAATGGAGTTTTATTGAATTCGTAGTGCTCTGGTCATTGTGGACCTCCCACGTCAGAATTTTGCGGCAGAAATCAATCCGGCCGCTCAGTATGAAAGCACTGTTAGATGTGAGGGCTCATGGGCATGCATGAAGCACGAATATTTCATGACGTGAAGGGGCTAGTTTAATTCTCGCGCCTCTCGGAAGGCTTTTAGGAACACATTGTTCATTCAATCGTTCCACATCGATTTACTCGGAATCAGAGAAAATAATGTAATCTTGAAGTAGCAATTCATCAAGGACAAACGAACAAGTATACAATAGCATATGAGCATAATAACTAAACCTACTAAAACTATTGTTCTTAACTAAAATACCTGAAAGTTAGTTCCACAACGGCTCCAGACAGAGAGCGATTAGCGCTCTAGTAGACTGATCGCTTGAAGACTCAGTTCACGACAAAAATTGTTTCTGCATTTTTTTTCTAACGATAGGATGAACCTGGACCTCCGAGTATAGCTCAAAGGACGCTGCCGAGACAAAAATTGTTCAGAGAGAAGTAGTAAGGGTCCTAAACCGGCTTATCCCACGGACACATCTAAAGGTGTAGATATCAGGCCTTGTAGACTGTAGAGATCGCATCACTGGAGCCAGCTGTATGCAGTGACGCGCACATTCGAACAGCTCTTCTGATTACCGCTTCCATGCAAATTCTGCCGCCACATTCTCGTTCAACCTCCAGTTTTACTACGTACTTTTTTAAAATCTCATATTTTTTTAAATACATCACATTTTCTTTCTCATCGTTTTTGCGCTATTTTGGACTATCATTTTCTTTATTCATTCTGAATCATCATCTCCATTATTCTTCTGAAACTAGATACCCCAAAACACCCAAAATGATCGTGAACTGTGCCTTCAAGTGATTAATCAGCCTACTCGTAAAATAGCGATGTCCCTCGAGATTCAGTCGTGATCAGCTATTGTTCATAGTCGAAGGCAGCGCTGCCGTGCTTTGTCGTCGACCAAATGATCGAGCAATTTTCAATGATTTCGCGATTGTGTGGAACTTTTGAGCGGCGTGGGACCGAGTTCCACATGTACCCGAAGAGACGTTGCCGAGTGAGTCGCGGGTTGCCTGGTGTGATGTCCACGGATACGAGCTTCTGCAAGCTACATATTTCATATCATTACATAACATTCTCTACATACCATAACATTTCACTGGCTGCTTTCATAGTCCGCCGGCCGGCCGATGAGCGAGCCGGCCGGAGGAGGTGCTAGCCATGGGCGCCGCCAAGGACGGTCTCGATCATTGAGGGCTTGGGCGCAATGCGACCGCGTCGACCGGTCCCGATCCGTTCGGCGCCGGCCGGCCGGCGAACTATGAAAGCAGAAACAGTGATTCGAGAAGTTCAGTTTTTTTTTCTTATGCAACAGTTCCACTGATATGAATCTTAACTGGGTTGTGGTTTTACACGGGGGTTCGTTCAACTATTTCAGAATCGAGCAACACTGTTGGACCTATAGAGGGTGGTGCGGTGCCTACGCTACAGTGCAGGAAGTTCATGGCATTGATTACAGTTCGTTTTCTACTCTGAAGCGTTCGTATCGCATGGAATTAAGATTATGGGAAAGGGATATTGAAGGATGAAGACAAAAGTGATTTCAGCTATGAAAGGTCGACAGGGAAGGCTGAAAGGCAAACTCGTGTCTGGGAAGTGGAAGTCTCAGACTTCTGCAGGCTTCCTTGTAATGGCAGACAAGGTGTTCTATAAAATTCTGTCAACCATTATGGAACATTACTATAGGCTAGGACATGCATGCTAACGTGTGCATGCATCACCACAGAAACGCTTTGGATATTTCTGTAAATCATTGACCTGGGCTCTGCTTTGAAAATTCGCCGTATACCCCTCCAGCGAATCCTCCTCTAGACCTTGCTAACATCTATGGATTTCTTAGGCTTCCAATCTGTGGTGACACGAGCAATAATTTTGTGTAGAAACTACCGCCCACTATGAGACTTTATATGCTCTCTTTCATTCCATTTGATGACTTATTCTCTACCTCTATTCCTTTTTGCCCAATGCGTGCTGTTCGAGAAGCAAACTAAGCAGTTTCACCCTTTACATCTTCCCATTCGTACATGTTCCGTAGTCATCTCTCCTCGTGTTTGGGTTTCGTAATGGGCGACAGATAGATAGACAGTGGTGAACGCTTTATGTACGATAAGGATGAGATGAAAGCTTGGATGAAGGAACGAGGCGTACAGGACGAATTCGTATAGAAAACATGAGAGAATCCCGAAACACTTCTCATCTCTCAGTATATCTCTTTCTCCAGGTTAGTTCAATTCCATGATCGAGCGAGGCTACTTCGACGAAAGCAGTAGTTGGACGAGTTTTTAGTGATGTCGAGAATATCCAGTTGATCACATTTACTGCAAAAGTGCTTGTGAAGGGCTAATTATCAGCAAGCCCAGCATGCAGAACGCTTCCTTCATGAGTTTTGCACCGGGGACCTTTTTCGTAGAAGTGAGGAGCAATTGTGTACGTACGATAAAGGTCCAGCATGATCCCACAAAGGTAAATGCTTACTGACGGCCTACTTGCTTCTTTTCCTCCTTTTTCCCGTTTTTTCTAATTAGTCTTTCTTCATTCCCAGATTGAGCTTCGAACATCATAACTAGGCATATTCCTTCAATTTTTTGATTTTTTTTCCTTTTTTTGTGCAGAATTACTCCTTTGCCTTGAAGTTTCTGCTTTTGGGTTACATGTAATACTTCTTTGTGTATTAGAAAATAACTTCCAAAGAAAAGACCGTGAGACTGTTGAGGTTGACGGTGGCATGAGACTGTTTCGATGTTCCGTGGTGTTTATTCGGAAGTCCAGATACTCCTTCGATACCAGAGCTCGATCGTGAGGCTGAAATGATTGCTTGCATCACCCAGAGTATCGTTATGTCGCACTGTTATTAACTAGATCACATCGATATGTCACTTATGCCGTAAACAGCTTCTAATGGTTAGGTCTGCTGCATTATCCATCACCAGTCGGGTCGCCCAGCTTACGCCGAGCCTCACTCCTCACTCCTTACTTTTTGTTAGAGGATGTAGTTAGGGGAGGAACCCCCCCCCCCTAACTACATTCCCAACAATGAATTCTAGAGCGCAGAGGAGTAGTAGTCGACCATATCTTGCTTAGAGACGGCTCTAGGCGAAAAGATATAGTTTTCACCTAAGCCTCAGGAGGGGAGGAGAGCCGAGTTGGGGGTTAGAAGATTACCTCGGGCAAAAATTCAGGGTAGGGTATGAGTTGTGCACTCAATCGGCTCACCCACCTCGGTGCTACTTCTCTCTTGATGCTTAGGTCAAAAAACTGCATATGTTCGGTTGAGGAAGGTTCCTGAGCACAATTATGGGCTAACCTGCCTATATGCGCTCTCTAGCGCACAATGCTGAAACAAAAATCTCCCAGTTACATTATGTCTTCTTATCTGCGATTTTTGTTCAGACATACATAGCACGATGCCAGTACAGGTCGGAATCTTAGTTTTGAAGTACCCACTTAACTCCAAATTATTCACTTCGCATCTATTCTATTAACTAACCCCCAAGTTGGTACCTTGTATATACGGAAATGCAGAAAAGATCTGGGTTCTTCACATCACTACCTCTATCGTTATCATAAAGTTTCAAAGTTTCACGGACGGACAGACAGATAAACCGACGCACCAAGTTACTGCTTTATGAATAATAGAGATAGAACAACAAAAATTATCACCCCCTCTCATTACTTTGTTCACACCTATGATAACCTTTTTAGTATGAGGAAGAGTACAGGTATCATCTTCCCGTTTTCCATGATTTTCGGTACTGGACTTAAAGGCACAGTTCACGATAATTTTGGGTAATGCAGATTATGATTGAAAATGGAAGACAAGATCGAAAATAGCGCGATGAAGGCGAAGAAACTGCGTGAATCGGTGTTTCCAAAGTGAAAAAAGGACCTTTTGCCTTCCAGACTCCCGACTAAAAATGCCCCAGGACCCCGAGACTGATTTTAAAAAGCGAATTCATCGTTTGTTATAAAGAATGAAAGACGACATCGTAATAGCTCGTAATGACAAGAACATAATGATTAACGTACTTTTTCCGATCTCCAAAAGTACTGAATGAATATCCTTTTTTTGAACTGGTAGCACATTTCTCCTTCTGAAATATCATGTCGTAATTTCTGATTTCTTTCCCTCAAAAATGAGGAGTAGTAATACATTTGGAAAAAAAAATACTTTTTGATCTTAGTAAAAAAGCGAGCCTAAATAAAAAAACTCGAAATATATATGCATGTTGACGACTAGTTTACTTGATGCAGGTTCAGTAAAAATTAAAAACAAGGACTGCACACAGATATAGAGGTTATTCGAAATAGAGATAGGAAAGTAAGTTAAATTAATAAGCAAGAAAAGATACATAATAACCTTCGGTAATGGGATTTATCGTGGAAACTATTCGATGGAATCCAGGGCATGTCCTCCATGAGCTGAAGAAGCGCGACACACGGAAGACCTCAAGTAGAGATTTACTGCTTTTACGAGTTATAAGTGAATAAGTACAAAGATAATCATTCAGATTATTGTCCGATTAAGGCAGAACTTAGTGTATTTGGAGACACTGAACAGTTCACTTGAGTATTGATCAGTGAGAAACCGAAGCATGAGCAAAATCTAGCAGATGAGCAGTTTTCAGCGTTACTTCCACTAAAAGTTTGACAATTGCAGAAACTGGGTTCAGATATTTGAAAAATTGCCGATATCCAAATTAGACCAGGCGCCTAACGATTAATTGAATCTTCTCGGTAAGGAACTGCTGAAAAGTTGAGGTTTCATCATACAGAGCAGATAAATTTGGGAAAAAAAATTAGTGAGTATGTATATGATTTCTCTCAAGGGCTGCCCGACCTCCTAATCAAGTCGTATTTACGTGTGATTTACTCTCTTCCTGGTCCTTTATTGACAGCGAACATACATACATGTCACTGAATAATTCTACGTACATATAAGGTTGATACAAGTTCTTGCAAGTGGTTGATCCTTCTGTATTCCATTTGCATGGATGTTGGTAATCCGCCATCGAACAGCCAGAAGTCACCCCGAAGGCCAACCTTCACCCCAAGAATGTTCTCCTGCCCTGTTAGTGGTACAAAAGAGGCATTGAACCCTGGGAGCTGCTAGAGAAGGCCCGGGCGGCGGACTATGAAAACAGCCTATCCTTTTTCCAGCAGCTCCCGAACCATGTTACTGTAACTCACAGGTTTTGAACAAGACTACGCTCATTGCGGGTAGCGCACGAATTGTGTCGTTGTGTGCATGTATTTCGCTGGGAATCAATAGCTCCTGTCTTCTTAGATCAGAGCTTTTGAACTCAGGAGAGTTTAGGCAGGCGGGCCAACGCCAACACAGAAAGGAGCAGGTCTCGGCATCAGCCGAGCGTTCCAAACGGTTACATATAATGTGAAAATGGTCGACCATACGGAATTAATTGCAAGAGCTGCTGAAACCGAATAGTGAGGGTCTTGCAGAGGAGTAAATGTCAAAAAAAAGTTGTCAATTTCTCTATTCATGGGCGAAATAGGAATAATGCTCACAGTTCACAGCTGCATACTTCTATAATTCAATTAATTGGAACTAGGGCGAGGCTAATACCGTAGACTAAATCACTACGTAATGCACTCATATCAAGTGGTTTTCAACGGCTTGTGAAGATCTGTGGTCAATATTTCACAAAATATCTAAGTTTTTTTTTAATAATTGGTAGCAAAAAGCTCAATCGGACAGAATTGAAACAGTATTTACTGTGCTTATAAGACTCAGTTTTGTATACTCATAGGATCGGATGTACGAACTCACTTTGTCCAATGAAACCTTGGCAATAGCTCCGCCACGCACCCTTGCTCTGTATGCACCTCGCGTCTCTCCTCGGCACGTCAGCAGATTGACCTAAATTGAGCAAACAAAACCTTCAGATTTGGAAGTCAGGGAGTTCTGTTGTACAAGGACCTTCTGATCCGAGCCTACAGATTGAACTCCACTTGGTTTTCTAGTTCAACTTAGCCTTGACCTTGACTATAACTTGTGCGTTTCTTCCTCCTCGGGTAGGCTCACCAGTTATCCAACTCACCCCTGAGACGTAGCTTATTTGATTTTCCTCCGCAACTTGGATTTTGAGGTCCAATTTTGGGGTGTGACTCTCAGATTACAGCAACCATAGGACCAGATAAGACCGTTTTTTTTTTGAGCTGGTACTGTCGACGTCACCGCGATGCTGCCCCAAGAACCATCACAGTGACACCTTATTTCTCCATTTGTATTTTTCGCCTGACGATATAAGTTGATTGCATTTAGAGACCGAATTTACCCTTGCTACAAGCGGCACGAGCGCCTCATAAGAAATATGAAATACGAAGGTTGCGGAGGAATGAGTTAAGTCATGCGCATTTTCACATCAAAACACTGCTTTTCCGTAAAGGCTCCTTCCGGTAGAACCGCTTCAATTGATCGATGCTTCGCATAAATAGTCGTTTTCAAGGAGCTCGCGATCTGTGACTCACCCGACTGAGCGCCCAAACGCGCCGGACCATATGCAGCAGCTCCCAAAACTTGAACATCAAAAGATCCCAAGCAAGAATCCAACCTTTGGCACCCACCAGCGTTGCCGTCCTTCCCATTTCCAGACGGTCCTTGCACAAGATTTAGGTATGTACATTCGTACGATTCGAACTGCGTGCGGCAAATTGCGCGACGAGACTTGTGACGACCTGAACAACTGCAGCGTCTATTATTGAGAGCCAAATTTGAAGTAGAGTAGATTAGTATCAGCTGACCCTACTAATCCACTCTACTTCAAGTTTGTGCCCCAATGGCTGCTTTCATAGTCCGCGTGCCGCTTAAGAAGGCTTTCACCCTCTCTTACCTGCCGAATATTCTTTCATATGTATGCCCAACATCCTTCCCTCTCACCAATACAGACTGTATTTCGTCAGAAGCTGAACATTAAAGTTGGTACACTAACCTTCGCTGTGTGCAATCTCCATCTTTTCAAAACGGACAAATAACACGGCTACAAACACCCTCAGCATTCTCATCGGTCCACGACAGGTGGTGGATCCATTAGAAATAGTAGAGGTGTTCTGAACGGGAAAACCCTCTTCATGACACCTTCTATCTATGATTAAGTAAGCGCTTCCATAATGAAGTGTCTAAAGAAATCGCGCCTGGAAGACACTGTTAGCCTTGTGGATATTCCTCCCAATAACCTAAATCATTGTCTCGTTAGAAACAGTCTCTATGACCGCACATGCGCGACGGAGAACTGTGTGGCCTGTCCCAGTGGCAGTGATGGAGATTGTGCCATCGCAGGTGTGGTCTACAGGATTATCTGTCGAGAAAAATATATAGCGAAGACGTCTCGACCGCTTTGCGCTCTGTTAGAGAGCATCTGGAGGGAAAGGCAAGCTCGCGGTCATCTACTGCTTTAGGTTGCCACAGGCTGGAAACTTGTAACGGAGACGATTTTGAGGTCATGGTCGAGGTCGTGGAGCGTGAAACCCAGACAGCCGAGCGCAAAACCCTGGAGGTTTTGGATTCGAGTCAATCATTCAAAAATGAGCCGGAGGGGAGATTGTGTGACAATAACGCGGAAACTGATCTCCTATATAAGGATAGCCTTCCAGCCGGAACCGTGAACTCTGATCATCTTGACGTAGGCTACTACTGTCGTCCCGGTGGGCTGACTCTGCTGATCTGGAAGGTACGGTTTTAATCTAACTATTAATTACGTGATGACTCAATTGGTTTCGAAGGTCTTATAAAGGGTGAGACATTTTGTCGGATGAATCATGGACTTGTTTTCACCTTTTCAGGCTCCGAAGAAGGCAAGAATCGTGGAGACGTTAACCGATGGATTTGTAATACTTAACCTCGTGTTCTGTTTGGATAAACAAAACTGTATAGGAATCATGCGGAGGTTCAGCGAAAGTCGAACATGGCGACAAATAATTCAGTTAGTCGTGGTACATGCACGATCATAAATTTTACTACAGATCAGATGATGTTTGATATTGCACGTTGGTAGGTTTATTAGGACATCATCACTAGTGAAATCCGCTCGTGCGATACGTTATCGGATCTCTGCCCTGACTTCATTCGAATAAATGAGAGTCGGACATGCACCACATTCTCATAGTCTCTCAGCGAATATTTTAAGAGCCTGACCTTCCGTCTTTTCTCCCTGTACAAACTTCTGTAGACATTCAAGTTTCCAATCACACACACTAGCCTACGTGACTTCTCTCGTTCCACCTCGCCTGTACAAACTCCTGTAGCCGTACTGTTCATGTCACAGACGACTACACGCTTCACAGATTCATGGTAAGCAGATAACATGGAGTTGGATGTTTTTCGAGCTGTTCTTCACACTGTACCTTACACTTGAGATACTTGTCTGAGTGATAAGGTAGTCAGACTTCGTGCCAGAACCTCTCTCCTGAACCGGATATACTGTGAATCTCGGCTGGAATGTCAAACAATTCATTTATTGGGTTCAGTAAAAAGTTCTGATCGGTGCTTTATCTCTTTCTAGATTTTCTCGTAGGGCCACTCGAGAGGATGTCGTAATGGGTTATGGCTGACCGTCCCCGAACTTGTATTTCAGGGGGCATGTAAGCATGCCTTTGTAAGTGTGTCGTATCATGACTTCAATCTTTCACTGTCAGCCAAAGCTACCTGAAATCTATCGTCTATTACGACTTTCGGTAAGGGCATAGTCCATCGACGGCTCTCGCTCATATCTGCGGTGTCATCACAAGAGTTATTGTATCTCAACCCAAGAGCGCCTCGTGATGAATCACCTTCAAGACAGCAGAAAAGTGTACTACACACCACAAGGAAGGTTTCAATGTGTTGTTGGTGGGATTCTCACGGGGATGCTCCATTCTGAACTTTTTCTGGGCATTATACCATGACCGCCGAAACTTGCGCTTCCCGACTACAGAGCCGACGTTATCCAAAAAAGCATCCGCAGCGAGGAACAAATAGTTTTTTTAACGACAGCGCCCGACCGCATGTTGCGAAACTGCTTCGTTAGAAGATTGCAGAATTTGGATGGGAAGTGCTGCGTCATTCCCATCCAAATTCTGCAAACTCAACAGTTTTTGTGCCATCCGGTTACCATGTGTTTGTTGCTCTGAAACACTACCTTCGCGATAGAAAATTTGATGATCGCTCGGAACTAAAACAGGTTTTCACTTCTATCGAATCGCGGCTGCCGCAGTTCTGGGCTTCAGAAATCGGGAATTTGCCGAATTGTTGGGCATATGTTGTGGATCACGATGAATGCTATACTTCCGATCAGTGTCCTCTTTTTAGGTAAGTTTTAGTTAATATTTATTAGGTTAGAGTTAGAAAGTTTTCATAACAGAGGTGAAAGATCGATCAAAACCTCTGACTCTTCCTAATATTTCTTGCTGCATTGATGTAATTTGCAGCAGTCTTCAAAGTTCTGACGGTACATACTGCTATGCTCTCTATAACTGACCCTTCTATTCTGTCATAAACCAGTTAGCTAGGACCTAGGTTGGCCACTAAACCATAAAACTCCCTTTTGGGAGAAGTGCTGCGTGCTCCACTCAGGAACTTCACAATCAACGCATTCCTTAACCACCACCCGTAATGTGACCTTACTCAATTTAAACGTCGCAGTTTCTGTTTTATTCTAGTCAAATACTTCCGAAATGGCTTGAAGAGATTCGTTGTTGTTTATGTGTGCATAAAGCGCAGTTACATCAACCGATCCTACTACACAGCTTTCTCGAAGCCTACATAATCAGGAGCTCCCTGAAAAGACTACTTGTTTGAAACGGCGACCAAATAAAGCCATAACAAACTTGTAGGCAAGACAGTGTGAAACCTTGGGCAATGTGTATTTATTTCAAGATTACCGAACGTGGAGATTCTGTAAGGGTCTGTTAGTCTGACAAAGCGGTAGCAAATACTTCCTCTAGTCGAGGAAGGTGAAATCTGTGAATATGGAATCAACATATCGACAATTCTCAAGCTGTGGAACACGACAAGCATTGTGGAATTTTCTGAGAAGGGTGTATTTGCTCTGCGGCCTATTTGCAAGTAGTTGTGATGTCGTCAATTTTTATTAGTTGACTTTTGACTTGAAACCGTCAGAAGTCGCTGCGCTGCCACGCCTCCGTCTTTTGAAAGTCGCCTTGATTTATCGTCAAAATGAATAATTCTATCTCAATCAAGTATAAAAGAGAGCGGCTCGAATCCTACGAGTATTTACTCCGAAAATCTAACCTGATGAAAAGTGGTCAGATTGTCGGAAGAGTAGAACCGTGTACTGCTACTGGTCTGCTTCCACCATTGGCACTCAGTAAGAATATCTTCCACAGACACCTCGTCCCCATCACAAATAAAGCAAAAGTTGTCGCTGACCAGTGACGGCGGAACCTTAAAAACTGTTTTTCAACATGGAACAACAACATATTCCTTTTCTTGTAGGTCAGCAATGAATAGAACGGCAGTCAACTGTGATAGGTAGGTCACCGATCCTATGGTTGTTCCTGCAATCGCGCGTGATTTCTAACTATCGTGCCAGACTTTTATATCGATCTTGGGGTCCGGTTATTCATGCTATGTTATTCACATTGCGAAACTCTGTTGAGATGCTGATTACGTCTGCCTGAGCTGCTGATTTCGTCTGAAAGTAGTGATTGAGAAGAACCACCTTCGTCACACTACGCTGCAATAGTTCCAGTTGAGCCAAAGTGCAATCAGAGCTACCTGCAATATCTGCTCCGCATTAGGTCCAACCATTGTCTCCTGACGTACGGTGGCGATCGGTTTCGCTCAGGCGATTACGATTCGGAAGGCAGACTTTGCTCGAAAAGGCTATCTGGATGGAGTTGAACTCTCTACTCTGTCCGATCGAGGCCTGTCCGCACCAAACGACCTACTCACAAACAATCATACTCCGAGGCTCCAAAGATTCAGTGAACAGATTTCTTCGCTTATTATTCAAAAATCTAAGAGTTAGGCCAGTGAATTCCAAATAAGTCGACCATTTCTCGGAAGAGAACGAACGTGCGTGCAAACTCTCTACAACCTTTCCAACTCCAGCTGAGCGGACTTCCTGAATAATGATATATGGGAAAGTGCCTTTACCTGAAAAACAGGGGGAGATATCAAAGGCTGGATCTACCGGAAAGGGCTGAACTGGCTGGCGATCAGATCTGTCCAGTAGAAGACAGAAGATCTGTCTTATCCTGTGCGTATGTTGGGTGTTCGTGAAGTGTGTCTCTGAAAGCTTTTCTCTCCCAGCGCCATGATTACGGGCGAGGTCCACTGCAGTCAACCAGGAATTTAGCTGAGGAGCTCCCTCTCCGGAGCTCGACAAAGTATACCTGCACTACGTCAATGCAAGACCACATGTCTTGACGATGATACAGTGCGAGGTCCTCAGACTCGTGTGGAAAATACTACCACACTTTTTATACCTCTGCGATCCGCCCCCTCCGACTCCCACTTAATCTTGTCCCTCAGTGAACATCTTGCGGTTAAGAAGAACAACGATTCCTCGAATGATCTCAAAAATGGCCTTACTCTTTTTTCAGGGAGTTTGGCGACGGTGCATCCACTCTCTGAGTAGTCGTTTGCAACAACGTGACAACAGTGATGGTGCATACATTGCACAATGAAGTTGTGTTTTAATTAAAGGTAGTTCAAAAAGAGTTCGTTGTATGCAGGAACTTTTGAGACAACCTAAAATAATGAGTCAGTCATGCATTCATTCAGTTCTATTACGATTCTGTGATGACGAGATGTTCCTTCGGCAAGTGGTTTATATTTGGAATCACAACGGTGTTATGGGTTAGTTTTTTTAGTTTTTCTGGAAGCTACCTGAGAGCACAACCCCATCGTTACGACAGATTTGTCGGCTCTTCCAAAAGGGGTCATGGATTTGGTTGCACCAGAATGAGGTCAAATATACCATGATCTTCACTTCATTTGAAGAACGGCTTTGTACAGCAGCAAAAGGGTTCGACAGCCGCCCATATCTTCTCTGGCGAAGTTTTTATCGCACTAGACGTATTCGAGGAGCGCGAAATAGTGGTTGCGAAGAAAATCGGAAGCTTCTCATCCTTACCTTGCTAATGTACTGCACCGGGCATCTGAGAGTATTCGTTAGCGTTGACGGTCCATCGAGAGGTTGTTCGTCAACCGAATACACAGGAATAGGTTCACAAGTGTTGCCGTAATGGTAGAGCACATCTTCTTCGTCTTTGCTCACTTCAAAAGGACGTCATTAATTTTTCGAAGACATTTTATTGAAAGAAATGCTGCAGCCAAAAACTGTAGTCGGCCAATCTAGTCACAATAGCGAGAGAAGAGAAATTTAGAGCAGCTAACCAAGGCTCGAAGCAGCATCCGTCATCTGCGCAGGTAGGGTGAAAACTCAATCTATACTTTTTTGTTAGCATTCCTTAGAGTGTATGAGCTCGGATGTGTAAAGATATATACACTAAACCTGATCATTAGGGAGTAGTTGACAGGATTTAGATTGAGCGTGGTAGGTGACTGTTAGTGAATTCGACAAGGTCGATAAGTTTATCTCTACACGGATTTGAAAACTCATTAGCGTTGCAGGTTGAGCAGGTTGATTAACTTGTAGGGTGAAATTAGGGAATGAGTCCATGTATTGAAGCGAACTCGTTCTTAGCTCGCTTTCCGTTCCACATATAGAGAAAGCGAACACTAAGTTTGTTGATATTCCTTTGAGCAACAATCGTCTTTCGCAGCCAAGTCGCGTACTAGTGACTCGCCTGTGGAAGACGGTAGTTGCTCAAATGAATATGAAGGAGAGAAATCATGCCATATCTTCCATAAGTTAACGAGAATGTTCGTAGCCGTCCAAAATCTTCAAATTTTAAAAATTTGGTAGATGAAGCATACATAGATATAGCAGATGTTTATTTGGTATTGCCATTTTACTTTTTTACTTTCTCAAGTGTTGTTCTTCCGATGAAACTCGAAGCTTGCCGCTGATCAACAATTTTCAAGAAATCTTCGCTATGCTGAGAGCCGAATCATGTATGTTCTGTGGTTCAACGGATATGTAGTAAAGTTCGATTCGGGATTGTCTTGTGTCGTTAGAAGGCAGGTAACAGCCGTTCCACAGCAGTACCGTACGATGGCAGCAACCTCCACATTAATGACATTATTCTTTTCCAGTATGACCTTTACAACCCGGTTGGTTCAGGGCCTTTGAAGGAAGTAAGATATTGTCACATTTCATACAATGTGGTAAGCGCTTCACGGCTAGCTATCGATCGACGAGGAATCGATATACGTTACTATTCCTAAATGAGCGAAATTAATGTGATGCGTAGAATTTCTTCACCTATGCAATATTTCATATTGGTTTGATCTCTCCTCACATTTAGAGCCACCAAGTCACAGCAGTGTTTGAAACATGCAATAGCAGAGGGGTCGGCGGAATACATGTTTTCGACATACGTAATTGGCCATGAATATTGATTCGTACGAAAGCTTGACAATCAGAATTGGGCACTTCAGAATGTGAAAATTTCGCTCGACCCCAGCTCCAAAATTCCTCGTTGTGTACGCAACAACATCGAGCTACAAAGAGGAGGAGCTGGAAGCGTTTCATAGCCAACTGAAAAGGCTTTTCAGAAAGCACTTCCCTTAATATCATCGGCGTTGATTTCAGCTTCAAAATTGGTCGCAGAGCAATGGTTGAAGAGCTCCACATAGGGAATGAAATGGAAAGAACGAGGGGGGCTGTCCTAATTCACAAGTCGACCCATATTACCCGAGGTAATCCGCAGCTCAAAAAACCCTCTCATTAGTGATGGTCCCGGGAGTCACCTGATGAAGAGTTTCATAATGAAATAGGCCACGTATTCTTCAATCGCAAGTTTTGCCCGACTGACACCGCTGCTGTTCCTAAGACCTACACAGGATCGGATTTTTGTATCCTCCGCGCCAGATTATGTTTCTCAGTGTGCGAAAGGAGAGCTGGGAAGTTCAAGAAACGAAGCCTCAAGATCTCTATCAGCAGGGACCACTTCGCCTTTCTTGCAAATTTCTGGGAAACGATAACGACATCATTAATTAAGAATGTAAACTGTACAGGCAATCGTCAACAACGTCCGAACTTTTGAAGCTAAGAAATCTGATCTGGGATGAGGGAGGACCTGAAAGGGAGAAGAACAGCACTAATAGCTGACCCTCTTCTCATAAGAACCGACATGCCATTACGTCGACGAGACACTGTATGGCGCCCGGTCCCGATAGGGTCAAACCAGAACATCTGAAACCTGTCAGTCATTGTCAAAACCCTGGCTCGGTACTACATGTGTCATCTGTCGCAGTGCAAGGTGCCCACGTCGTGGCAAGCTAACAAGACTGTGATGCTGTATAAGAACAGACATAGACTATATTGGCAACAATTTGGTTGCTATCTGTAACCTTAAAATTTTCCGCACTCGTCGAAAATCTTCACGATAGTGCTAGGGCAGCAGGAAGTCTCCCGGTAGCCTAGAGACGCACCTTTTTGAAGACTCTTGAACTGACACGCCAGTGTGAATCACACGAGTTACGGGCAACCATCAACAAATGTCCAAATCTGCGAAGCTACGCAGATAAGCGATAAAGACGTCCTAATAGGGAGAAGAGCAGCGGTTATGGACGAAGTCGCCTAGGACGTAAAGACCGTCTGAACACGGCAGAGCTTCGCCAATTATAAGACCGAATGACTTCCCTTCATCGTCCTGACGGAACAGTTACTGCATTTCAAAGGGCCAAGGAGAAGATCATCTATGAACTCTACTCGGATTTTTTCGACAGCCACGCCTACCTGCCTACCTACTATCATAGCCACGATAAAGATATATCGCTCCTTCAGTTCTTCCTTACGATATTCGACACGCTACGGCCAAGCCTGCCTGCTGTCTCGCGCCACCATCACCAGAACCAGGATAGGCAGAATAGTACAGACAGCCATGCGAGGAAGCAGGGTTCAGTATGGTTGTAAGGAAAATTCTTGCCGTTTACGAGCATGCGCCACACCAACTCGAATTTCGGCGGTTCTCAAATCAGACCAATCGATGTGTTGTGCTCTAGGGGCCCTTGAGCCATAAGCTGCTCTATCTGTCAAAGAACTTTTCACAGAATTCTGTAAAGCTTTTAAAATATTCAAGACGTTTTTTCCACAGAAAGAGTAAGGCTACTTTTCGAACGGTTTCACCTAGCGAGTTCTGGCTCGGGGACCTGCGAAGGAGGCAGCCACAAACATCAAGCAGCATTGGGAAAAGTCACTGCATCGGAGCAAACGGTTCGTCACCGGTTTTAGTAGTTGAGAAGTGAAGATGAATAACTGAAAGGCAAAAGGCAAAGAGCGAGTTGGTCGACCATCATTAGTTGATGATCGCGATAATTTGCTAAGAGCAGTCGAGTAAGGTCGACGTCAACCATTGAGGGAGACTACACATGGACGTTTCTCAAACAGTCCTTGCTGACCACCTCAAGCAGCTTGGAATGGTGAAGAAGCTTGACAAGTGGGTGCCACACCAACTCACGGAGCAGCAGCAATCGAGGCGCCTAGAAATTTCAAGTTTTTTGCTGAGAAGAAATGATATTGAACCTTTTCTTCGTCGTATTGACACGTGTGGTAAAAAAATAGTTCGTATATGACAAGAGAAAACGTTTTGCTTGATGGATAGGTGTAGATGAGCCTCAAAAGGTCTTTCCCAGGCCAATTTCACACATCAAGAAAACAATGATCACAGTTGGGTGGTCTAGTCATGGATTAATCCACTACTCGCTTCGTCGTCCTATTAAACCATGAACACATAGTCCAAATGTAACCAAATTCAGAAGATGTGCATGAAACTAGAGCGAGCGCAGCACTAGTGTATCGTCTGCTTTTGCACTTCAGTGGCCGACCACGTGTGTCTCGAATCGTCTTCCAGAAGTTGAACGAGCTGCGGATAGAAGCTATTCTCCATCAACCCTACTCATCAGACCTGTCACCAACTGACCTCCATTTATTCAAACATCTATTCATATTATTATTCAACCTTTTGAAGGTTTGAGAATTCAAAAAAAAGCGGCGTGGAAGTTGCCTTCATCGAACTCTTATAATCCAGACCACCGGACTTTTATGGGAATGGAATAAGGAAACTTGTACCGCGTTGGCAAAGATGTGTAGAATTGAATGAGACTTATGTTGATTGAAAATGTTCATTTTATGATTAATTATGATTTTTAGAAAATTAGCTATCAAATCGGCAAGAACTTTCCTTACACAATATAATCGATCTCATCCACACTGTTACAAGACTCATTGAAGTTTAGCGGAGTACATGATGCCGTTATGCCTGACTTCAATACCGTCGAGACAGACGCAATAATTGAAATTCTGGTTAACCAGGGTTTTTCTACTAAATACATGAGGATGAATTACACGACAGCTTCACGACCAAGTTTCCGTCACTCTATAAGTCATTGTGAACGTGAGGAGAGGTATTCGGCAGGGCAATACCATTTCGCCTAAATTTTTTAATGCTGTTTTCGAAAACTTCATCGTCATTTGGAATGGGAAAACGAGCGAATGAAGGTCAATGGTTGCTACTTTAACCACATGCGTATTCCACACGACATCGTGCTTATAACACCAAAAATTGGGTGGAACGAATGCCGGCCTAGTTCATGGAAAGATCGGCTTCAGGCTGAACTCTGAACATGCCTCTGAGAAACGAATAGGTACCTAATGGTCTCCTCACGTTGAACGGAAAGAATATCTTCGAATGCTCTGACTACATCTTATTGCTAGTCGGAAGGTCAAGATGATGAACTTTTTTCCGGAGCTAAGCAGAAGGAAATGCGCCCCGTGGAAACCGGTCAAAAATACCGAGGGAGTAGTGAAGACAAAAAACATCTACTTAAGGCTAACTTTTAACATTGCAATCCTTCCTTCTTTGGCGTATGCCTCAAACATTTGGACTCTACGAAAGCACTATGAACATGAACATGAACAGCGTCATTCAACGCGCTTTGGAAGGGACGATTCTCGGAGTTTCCCTATACACGCAAGTGCAAAAAGAAAAGTAGAGATTCGAGATCCGCTGATGAACGAAGGTCAGAAAAGCTGTTTCATACGCCAAGAAGTCGGTCAGGCGGGCCGGGCACGTCTTGCTAATTTCATGCTCTGAAAAACTGCAGATAGATTTTTAAGGTCTTACATTCTTTTGGCATGCACTGTCTTTGCTGCACACAGCCGGAATGGTGCGCTCTATCAGAAATCGCCACACACGCTTAGAGGAGTTTTTCTTATCATCTTGTTATTGAATACACCGACGACTTTGTTAGCGTATTATCACTGTGTAACTCTCGAGAAATCTAATAATATATCACAACTTGAGGCATTTCCCCCAAAAAAGAGACAGTCGTGTCTCTCTTTTAGGAGTCGTGTCCGCTTCTTTCATTCGCCATTGTGGCTGAAGAGGCCTTTGCTTCGAAGTAAAATTCAAAAGTTGCTCACAGAATTTCACAGGAATCGCGTTCACTCTCACTGGGAAATCGATAGTCGAGTCTTCCGATTCCTCTCTGAAATATCAACAAATGATAGAAATCACCACAAAAGTGCCATTAACTTTTTGAATTCTTCAAATTTCGCAATGATGGATAAGGATTGTACACGAAAATGTTAAACTCGCTGGATTTGGATTCACTTTCTGCCAGTGGATTCAATCATAAGCAAAATTCGGTAAATGGGGCGTGATGATGGTAATAGCGTGTGCGGCTTTCAATTTCGTCTAAATCACGTCAATGACGAATTTTTCACACTGCATGAGGCAATATTCTGCTACGCATAACGCGCTAAGAGTACTTGTTGATTTGTCAGTCTGTGTTAGGGTCGGTGTATGTTGGTGCGTGTGTCCTACCGGGAGTTCATAAGCTCTGTTCCAGTGGACCTAGAACGTTCGAATTTGATGTTTTTTCAGCACGAGAGCACTAGGTAATATTTGACGCTACCCACGGGGATGGGGGTGCTAGAATAGTGTGTGTGGCAGGAAACTCAATTCCGTGAATCTCGAGCGTTTTAAGTTTGGAAGAGTGCAGGCGGTAAGACGGGAAGACACCAACGACAGGTGAGAGAGCTTAGCTCTGCTCACTGGGGCAGGCGTGCCAGAAACAAATGTTTGACTGAAAATCCACAACCTTTGTTCACGAGAAGTTATGAATTTCCGATCAAGCACTCTTAGCTCCGCCCACGGGGCGGGAAGGCGTGCCTAGAAGAAAAGCTGGGTGCACTTGCCCTGCTACAATGAATCTGATAGGAAAAATCAGAAATGTGGGGCGATGGTTCCGCATTCAGTCAACGAGTTAAAAGGTTCAAATATCACTGTTTTAATTATGTTTTTTTCTCATGCGACTTACCGTTCAATATGTGGAACTTTCATTAGTGGCGCTCTCGGAGTGTTGTTGTTGTCATCGTCGACAATCAAAGCAAATGTGCACGTTTCATCTTCGACGAACCTGCGTTGAAGTATATTTCTCAAAAAAGGCAATTCCGAATGAATGCTGCCTGTAATAGCTCATAAGGTGGATGAAGCCGTACATAGAAGCTGCAGCCAAATGTCGTGCGAATGGGATAAGCATGGGAGGTTTTACTACCAGACGGGTGCATGTTCCTTGTGATTCATGATGAAATCTCAGCGGAACATTTTTTTGAGAAGATCAAACAGAACTTAGCATAACCTTGTTTGGAAGATAACGTTTCTAAAATACTAATTCATGACCGAAAGAAGGATGCAGACGTATACGGGGATAAGCTAGCGAGCTGAACTTTTCTTCGGTCAGTTCTTTCTATGTATAGTGGTTCAGACGGAGTATTCAATTCGACGGAACTTTCGGGAGGTCTGTAGGTGGGGTGGCGGAAGCAGGGGATGCTCCATCACAATGCAAGCTGCAGTGAAGGATTGTTATCACACTGATCGCCAATCACACTGTTCGGTTAGGGGTGAGCCAATTTGTGTCCAATTGTAATTACTTCACACCTTCCTCGCCCATCCACTGACTCGCCTAGGGGGTGACCTCCCTTAATTGGTTGGCTGGTGACCTCTCTGTCAGTCAACTAGCCTCTATATGTATGTATGTAACTAAATATGAAACGCATAAATAATAAAACAGCAGAAGGTGTGGAGGCTGAAATAATCA
>UZAF01016582.1:53159-74749 GCA_900617895.1 Haemonchus placei
TATCAGTACACTGAGACTGCCAGAAAGGTCACCAGCCAACCAATTAAGGGAGGTCACCCCACAGGCGAGTGGTGGATGGGCGAGGAAGGTGCGAAGTAATTACAATTGGACACAAATACCGACTCCCTTCGGTTAGTAACATGCGCATTATAGCTACTTAAGCATTGCAAATAAATTGAGCCTGTTGCTTATCTCTAATTAAAGTTGATGAAATGATTGGATCGTATAATATTCCTTGAAAAAAGCCAAAGTCGGCTTTTCTTTCTTTGCACTATGATAAAAACAAAATTACTTTTTTCTGAAACAAATTATTCCTCGCATACTTCTGCTGAAAAGTTCGTGTTAGATGTTATACCCTCAACGAATCCCTTCCCTCAGCTTGGCAATGACTTTCCTATAGAATGGCCAAAAAATGGTCGCGAAGTTATCCTTGAGCTCACGAAGCACCTCTTATATCGTATACGAATACTCTGCTTCCCAGGGCTTCAGGTACCACTTCTGTGTCAGCCGTATCCAAAGGCTCATTCAATTTGATGGACGTTAGCCTAACAGCATCCTGTATTCTCGCGATAACTCAGTGAGTCTCTGACAGTGATCGATTGTAGTGACCGCTCCGCCATGCTCTGCTCGCTCATATGGCTGTCCCTAGTTTAACGTTCTAATAGGCCGGTTAAGGGTGAATTGTGCAGAAAGTCTGTAAGTTACAACGGGCAGATTGTTGCCCATATCGTCTGGATCTCCCTTCCTATAAATCAACACAGCCTTGCTAATTTACCACGACGGCACAGGTGACGCGTTTGGAGCCTAGCCAGGGTTTTGACAACAGCTGGCAGAAATTTCTTCAAATGTTCTGGTTCGACCCTATCAGATTCTCCTTTATCTTTTTCTCCCATGGTAAGTTTGAACGTTTGTTGACGATTTCTTGAAGCTCAATTCCACGCTGGTGAGTTAGCTCGAAAGCCTTCGAAGAGAAACATTCCTCGGTTACTTGCAGACCCTCTCCTTTCCTAGCTTTATGTGAGGATGATCGACGGTTACATTCCTCATCAGGTCAATATCTTTTCCCAAAAATTTGCAAGGAAAGCGATGTGGTCCCAGATGATGAGGTTTTGAGATTTGTTTCCTGAACCTTGCTGCTCTATCTCCACGCTGTGAAAACTAAATCTAGCACGGACGAGACGATTTTCCGAACCCGTGCACAACTTCGGAACAACAGGCAGAAGCTATGATTGAAGGCACTATATCATGGAAGTGTTTTCCACTTGACTTCCATATCCATTGCGAATGATAGCTTAAAAGATGCGAATCACTATGGATGGTGTGGGCCGACCTGATAAACTTGGGCAGTCTTTCACCCGCTCATTCCATTTCTTTACGTAGTCCCGATATGTGGCTTTTCAGCTTTTCTTCTGGGGCAAGCTTGGCGTTAAGATCACCGACGACGGCCTTGAAGAGTGTGATCCTCTCTGATGGACCTTTCCCAGTCCATATGGAAGGTTTCCAGTTTCTCTTCTTCGTAGTCAGGTGTTGGTGCCTGCTAGGCGAAGTATGTTGGAGCTGGATTTGAGCCGGATGTTCTCTACGCAAACGGCTGGATCAGCGTGCTGCGAGCGATACCTCCTCGTTCTGGTCGGTTTGTTAAAGTAGTTCTCAAAGGCACAGTTCACGATAACAAATGGTTTCTGAGTCTTACCTCTACGAAACCCCAAGGATAACAGGAAGGACACCGTCGAGTTACAAAACTTAACAGCTATGGCATTGTGGAAGCCGACCGGATCGACCGGACCTCTCGCCCCTCGATCGATGCCGGGTCAGACGATGTCGAGGCGATTCAGGCTGCAATATTCGCTCTAGGACCCACACACAATCAACTGATCGTCGAATAACGGAGCGTTGTTTTTCTCATGTTCCTTTATATTCTGTTATATTTTTTGCTGCTGCGATCCCTTATTTAATTTTCTACCAAAAGAGGCCAAAAAAGTGGGCTATTTTCGCTGTCACTGGCTTTTTTGTAACTTATGCCGATGAGTGGACGAATTTTGAAAAGCATTGCTGCCCACTGTAGTCAGCTATCCGCACAAAGACCCACACGTACGTAACGACACACATTGTATCGCTCGCCCAAACACTCTTCTCCTTCACTTTTCTGGTCTTCTTCTCGTCCAGCCCCTTTTTCTATATTTTTGCTCTCTTGAGAGCCCCGGATCGCGCACTTTCTTCGCCTTAATCTCACTATTTTCCACCTTATTTTCATTTTTCGTCACAATCTGGATGACCCAAAATTATCGTGAACTGCGCCTTTAACCTTAATGGCTTGCGTCACGAGTTCTTCGGTACACGCTTACGATGCAAGCGTACGTGCGCTGCAAGTGCACATTGTTATCTTAGCCTTCTCCTCTTGAGCAGCCTGTATCGGCCTCGAGATTCTAGAAGCTTCTCTCGAGCAGTCCTATCAAACTCCGCCGTGTTAGAGGTTTCCTCAGGCTCGGAGGAATGAGGCACATTCACTGTTTTTGGCATATTATATCCGCTAGTAGCGTGCCAGTGTCAGACGTTGGAGCTGAATTGACTTCGGGTAGCCAGCCAGGCTATCCCAGAGAAGCTCAAAAAAATGCTTCCAATAGTCTAGCAAAGGTAGTCTTTCGATATCGTGCCGCTGAAGGAGCAAGGAATCAATTTCGCAATGCAGTCTCTTCCTTTCCTTTGATCCCTACTCGTTTTGTTAATCAATGCGGAATCGTAGCTGAAAGAATCATATCAAACAGCAGGCATTCCACTTTCCTTCCTCACCTCCAGATACTTTCTTTTGTGATCTCGTGCATCTATATTTTTTCCCTAGATCAACTACTTTTCATCGTTATTGTCACTCATTCCCGCTTGCCTCAGGATACCTCCCTTAACCGAGCTAACGCGCTATTATTCTCTGATATGGCGTGACCCTGAGAGTGTTCTACGCTACAGCAAGGGGCTCTTGTAAAATATACATAGTAAAATATACGCCCTTTAAGACCACGAGAGGAATGAAGGTAACGAGTCGACTTCGAAGACTTGCAGCAACAACATCAATTCTTTCAGTGATTTCTTTACGAGAATCAAACTACAAACCCCAATGTTTGCAGAATGTAGGTTAGATATTATTCGACGATTCACTGAAATTCTCACTTGTCCATTCATGCGTTCGGAAATGTCCATTGAATATAACAATTAGCAAACTTAGCTCTGGCCTTTGCCTTAAATACGTAAATTCGTGGCTCCGAGCTGCGGTGTTATCGTACCAGCTCGCGAAAGACACAGCGTCTCTAATCCATTGACTTTCTCTGCTTGTTTATGCTGATTTTTTCGAAGCGGTAAGACAAGGTTGTATACTCACCATTAACAAAGTGAGATATTTAAGCGGAATCTGAAAGGTTTCCCGAATGCGGCCCTCAAAGCAGCAGTTGTAAATCTCTCGTAGTGGTTGCCATGCATGAACAGCTCATCCGTGAAGATGTTAACCTCCACAAATTCTTTTAAGTTTGATAGTAGATAGGAGAAGAAATAGAAAGATCCTATACTCCAGTTACTTGTTATTAGTTACTTTCCATATCAGGTGGATTAGGTCAGAAGGGAAACAGTGAAAGGAAATGATAGAAAATAGCAAAAATGGGGTAAAGAAGTAAGTGCAACATTGACAACACCATTTATATATCACGCAACTCCGATTTTACAAAACACTTATCATAGCATAAAGAAGATGTCTTCACGAGTGAAAATGCGCAATCACATATTTGCATGGTATCTGGTAGTATCTTGTTGCAACGTTGAATAAGTACAAAACATACAAGTAGTAGTGGAAGAAAGAAGAAGTGCAGACGGAAGGAGTGTAGATGCTGAATGTGACAACGAAAGGACACTGCGGATGAACACAATCGGATTGGCATGCACATTCATAAGTCTATCCTGTGAATGAAAAATGACTTGCGAAACGCTTGTTCATTCATGAAGTGGGTAGTCGCGCGGTGACATTTGGGTCGAAAATTCCAGGAGAAACCAAAGGTAGTGATTAGACCCCTGGGTGATCGGAACGTTGCAATAATGATGGTCACTCAACCATTCAGAACCATGGTGGGTGGCTTGGGCTTGCGGGAAAGAGTATTCAACTTCTGGAACGTCCTTCACCAACCCCTTCATATCGTCTGCTTCCGAGTAACATCATCGTGCGTTTTTCCCTTATCATCCCCCTGCCCTCACCACCCGATTTTGCCCATCTGAGCTTTATGAAGCTTCGAACTAGAGCTTATGGCCGGATAAAAAGCATACCCCTTCCTCTTCCTCTTTCAGAGATGAAAACGTCCGAAGGCATAGACGGCCTAGACTTGTAAAAACAACCTCCACACTATCTTCTTATCTTTTCCAATTTAGACTGAAATAAACAACTAGTTTAACAAGCTTGTGTGCCGAGCACTTAGGATAAATTGTTTTACATAGATGAATGTTCTGAGGTAGCGCTTCTTCATGAAAGTTACAAGACGGGGAAGTGAAGATCCTATGGGAGTTGACAAATTTACATATTGTCCCCACTGTAATATTCCTTTCAGCTACAGTAGCGCTCAGAAGTCTTCGGTGAAATGGTTCTTCAGCCGTACTTTTCAGTCGTAACTCCTTTCCTACTGGATCTAGTCATGCGAAATTTCCATATTTGAAGCGTGGGTGTATTGTGAATATTTGCCACTACAAACCTGCAATCTGATCATGTTCCAGATATTTCAAATAGCAAGAACTCAAAATCAACTGAAAATACAGATGATGGTCCTTCTAGGATCTCTTCCCCTTTTGTCATGTCTAAAGTGTACGAGCGGTAACGTCGAACACAATAGATGAGAAAAACGCACATAAGGTGCGAATAAGTGCAGACGTCAACAACTTTAGTTTTAGCAAAATCTGCTACCGCAACAAACACTTTGCTCTATCTGTGGATATTGTAGCTTTGCACTCAAATAGTGTTGGGTTGGGTAAAATATGCTCTAGTTAAACATATCCAAATTTCACGCGGTTTGGTCCACAAAGATAAAAGTTATGTACGGAAAAGCGTCAAAGCATTCCACCGAAGACTTTTGAGCGCAACTGTATATGGGAACTGAGGGATTTTGGGTTCGGTTAACTCTTTCCGATCTCCTCTGAAAGATTTGCAGATTACCGAGCCGTGAGAAGTTTACTAAGTCACTGATGAAGGTGTTGAACAAGTCCTTATTATTGCCGAGAAAATATGAAATTCGACTTCGTTTTCTGTTCATGTGGACTACGGTTTTCCCTGTCATCCTTCATACCCTTCCCAAGCGGTTCGAAGTTAAAAAAAACAAACAACGCCTAATAAATATTATCAGCCACCATAAAAGTACCGAATACAGAGCGTCATGTCAAATACCTGAGTGTAATAAGAGTCCGCGACAATGACGGACCTATGAAACCCGTTGCGATAGGGACAAAGATGATGTGGTGGCGGTACAAGCGAGAGGAGAGCACGTTACGAAACAGACATACATACAAACAAGAGCAGGGAGCAAGTACTGGTCACATGCGCTAGCCTCTCCGACGTACGTCATGCATTCAACGATTTCCATAAAAAAATGATATTTCAGCGTAGTTCCACGGTATCAAAAAGGGCCTAACCTCGTTTGGTCAGTGCCTGCTGTACAAACAATAACCCCAACAGCTAACGAGGCGAGGCCTTTGCTTTAGGTACTGCTTTTGCAATTCTACGGATATTGTCTTGGATGTTTGTACGTCTCAAATAAAAGCGCCACGGAGAAAAAGAAGATAATGACACAGAAGGCACGCTCACGCACAGAGAAATACAGATACAGACAGCTGGGAGTCACAGCTTTTGAAACCTCTTTCGAGCTGCCGGATCGGTAACAAATCGTAGTAAGCGTTGCCGTCGCGGATCGAATTCCTTCTGCACACGTGCCTTCTCGACGGCTTTGGCATTTCGCCAGAGGTACTGTACGAAGAGACGTTTTTTGAAGTCCGGGTTCACATTACGATCGTCGGTGACTCTATCGATCATCGTGACGATGCGATGGAAGGACGTGCACGTCTTCCAGAACGAATAGAAACGGATCACTTTGTAGACGTGCGCCAACGGTACCTTATTGTCGCGCCCGTGTGAACGCGCCGATGCGCCGCTCACGGACGACCGTGGCGTTGACGCCGACGAGGCGACCCCCGTGGCCGTCGTCTGCACCTCAAAAAGTCAGCGTCAGTGAATACAAAGAAGATAGAGAGCTAACTCACTTGTAGTGCGGAAGTGGCCAGTTTGGCGGCAATCACCTTGCCTTTGACAGCTATACAATTCACACGATGGAACTGCCTCAAATCTTCTGAATAGAAGTATTTTGTCGGTCGTGACGTATGCCTCCACCACTGATCATCTCCGAGGATATCACCCATTCGCACCCGCTCACCGTCCACGACGAAGCAGTAGTTGTCCTGAAATTGAGGACTGAGGGATCCAGCGGAACACACGCTCTCAATTCTGTACCCTGTGTATTCGCACGTAAAGGAGTATTGTCAGCGAGGACAGGTCCTTTCATAGGAAGCTCTAGGTCTACAACTATCCAGACATCAAATGTAATGCATTAAGTCCCGTCACTAGGGTAACCGCGGGGATGCGAGACTTTCTGCAACCACAACTGCGACTGGTAAGGTTACTGCAACTGTTGAGACGACGCAGCACCCAACGACTATCCCCAGCCTCACGACAGGGTTCTGTTATTATTGCAACTATGGAGCTTCGTTCAGTTCTGAATTTCTTAACTGGATTATGGACAAGGTCTGACTGTTTCTGAGCGCTAACTAGACCTACCAATGGGCAGTCTAGAAGTTAGTACTTACTCGATTGCGCTGCTCAGTCGAGTAAAGCGAACAAGTGTGAGGAGAGTCTGATACAATATTTCTAGTTCGTCTGGACTTAAAAAGGATTTTTCTGGAAGGCACGCACTCTAGCAGAAAGAAGAGGGAATATCTGGGACAAAAAAGACCGATGTTTGTATGTTGCGAGTTCGTGCAAAGTCAACTGGGCCGCCCTCATTTAAACGTTATTTTACCACTTTCCTTCACACCCATTCCACTTCAGTGACAATTCACCATTCCACTTACGAAAAGTACATCATTTCGGGAACTTAGCCTGGGCAACTACGATAGTTTGTGACTGCAATTCTGAATACGGATACTTAGAAATGAAAATGATTTAGTGAACTCTTAAGATGATTGATTTTGTATTTACCTCGACCATTGTTGGAGGAATTGCGGCCGTCAGCATACTGGATGGTGCCGACATGAGGTTCGCCAGTGCAGCCTCTGTTTGCACGGTGTCGTGGTGGACAGAATGAACTGGGAGATCCTGAACAAGTAAATTTTCAATTAGCAAAAGACAAGGAAACGAATAAAACTGTTCGTACTCGGTGATATATGACCGGTTCTTCAGTAGAGAGCAATGTCTCAGCGGTCATACCGGAATCGACGAGTTCGAAAGCACCGAGGTCGAGATCCATTCCGTTGGCATTCTCCTCTTCGGATGAACTATCCGTTTGTGGAGGGCTAAAAATAGCAAGTAGTTGTTACAAACGTTATACCAGCTGATAAAGCGCGAGTTGCAAATGAAAATTCGCTGATGTTCATGCTAGGAGACTCTTGGCGTAAAAGGGTTGTTAGTTTGGGAGAGGTAAATGCCTTGATAAACTTTTGAACGCTGCGGAAGTGCAGCTTTTCGACGGTAAGGAAGAGAGATTTCATCACAGAGATATTGTTGACAATACAATATATCGTGAGGACGTATTTCGCAACGTCCTCACGAGACGAATAGATGATATGACCATGTGATCTATGATCAATGGTCATGGAGGATATCGATGTTTACAATGTCCAGACAGGGGTCCGCAGTCCAGGTTTCTGCCTGTCAACGAGTGGCGGCGTCCGAGATATGTTCTCGATCTTTTTCCACCATTATATTGTTTCCGCTCAGTATATACGAGCCGCGTATATTTCGCTATATTATATGCCGTATATCTGGTTTCATGAAAAACTTTCAAAAGCTCACACTCACATACACTCTCGAACGATATAGTTTCATACGGATCTTATGCCTGCGGGCCCAAAACGAATATTAGGGACTCGATAAATTGATCCGCTCTGGATACTCGATTTTTGAGATATATCGTCAACAACGCATATACTTGTCAAGGAAAATCTCAAGTCCAGGTTCATTCATTCTCACGTTTTTTATTCATTCTCACGTTTTTTATCTAGAAGTCAATCCAAGATTATTGGGATTCTTCGTCCAATGCCATTGTTGACGGCTCTAGAAACATTCTTCACATACGTAATATCACAAGTTGTTCGGAATTACTCATTTCATCGAAGCTCTTTTTAGCTTGATTTGCTTACTAGGGACGATCTGGCACTATGCTGTTCTTCGATTAGTGCATACTATCGAGACGACAGTCCATCGAAAAGCCCCTTTTTACCTAGTTTGACCCAAAAGCGTTTTACTCCTCTGAAACACTTTGAAATCCAATACAAGTTTTGAGATCTCCTGTTTAGGCTGATTTACACAGACGACATTACACAGGACTGCTCTGTCGATGAACTTTTGACATTAACCGGGGGAACTGGGAGATTCTGGAGTTTCATAAAAAGTGATATTCAGAAGCCCATAAGTTTGAGCTAGTTTCTGATGAACAGCAGCGAATTTCATATGCAACATTGGCTGATGGGTTAGTTGTGAAAATGACAATGTTAATACATATCACGGCATAGTTTGAAGAGCCCACAAAGAGGGGACAACCTCACAGTGCGAAAAGACCAACGATCATCAAACAACAAATAGACGAGCGAACTAAAATAAGCAATCAACGAACTCGAAACGAAAAGAAAGAAGAGGCGAAGATAGAAAAAACAAAATAGCGCGCACTGACACTGAACGGACAAGTGCAGAGTCGCGACCACCACCATCACAATCACCACGTTACCATTTTGTGATAGCAGTTAACATGAAGTTAGCAATGAGGCCAAAAAAGGCACTCTGTGATGTTAGCATATACCACAACCACCATCGTAGTCACGTAAGCACCGGCCACTCGCACTGATCTCTACAAAGTCAGTCCAGTCATGGTGATTTCTTACCGGAATTGAAAACCTAGGGCTGACTGGGTTGACTTTTTCAGGCCAATATCACTGGTCTACCTCGCTCTACACAGTACGTTCTACAAGTATCGAGCCGATAAGTCCCGAAGACAACATTTTCAATCAGATTTCGTCTTCTGCGAATGGCTTTCGAGTATAGCGGCTGCTGATTTGTATGAACAATGCTATTGACCCTCAGAGATAGAATGCTCATGCCAATTGTCCGATGCAGAAGAAAAAATAAGAAATGAAAATGATTCAACCTCGTCGTCTCCTCTGGTTCTTCATGTTCGATCAAGTTCTCGTGCTCCTCGGGTACGACTTCAAACTCCGTCAGGACTTCTACGAATACTGGTGTCGCAGTCACGGGTGGTGTGGGCATCTTCATGGGTACATGAATTCGTGGTGGACTAGGCTCTCTAGGTGGAGTCGATACTCGGAACGTCGATGGCATGACGTATGTAGAAAGCTGTGGATCAGCTGGTGGCGTCTCTGGTGTTGGAAGCCGCGGTGGAGTAGGAGTTTGTCTCACTGGGTCTACGGGAGGTGACGAATGTCGTGGAGGCGGTGTTGGATCCTTCGGTGGAGGAGTAGGAGAAACTGGAGGTGGCGACGGTGGATTTGGTGACATTGACAGAGACAATGAGCTCAAAGATGGCGATAGAGATGCTAGAGTCCTCACGATGGATGGAAATTTAGCTGTAGGAGGAGTCTTCAAAGGAGGTGGAGTCGTCGGAGGTGGTGAGACGGTGACAGGCGTTGGCGTGAGCTTTAGCCTTGCTGGTGTTGCGAAGTGCTTCGTCGGAATAGTATCGTCTTGCGAAGACGCCGTCATCACTTGAGTCGGTAGCGGCTCGTGGACCACGCTTCAAACTGATTAATAAGCGTGCAGGTAAAAAAAATGTGAAAAGGTGTCGAAATTAATTTGGAAAAACTACTGAACATGCCAAAATAATCGATTTTCTACGGTGAATAAAAAACTGAATGCAAAGTGAACACTACTAGAAACTACCAGTGAACATATAGTATGAGGTTCAACCTGTAATTTCTGAATCACTTCACTTCTACTGCTGCCGGAAAATTTACAGGAACAGGAAAAATGAGACCTGCTGGCCTCATCCATATCCATAGCTCTAAACAACTTTACAGCTTTTTTCAAACCCCTATCTCTCTAGGGGGTTAAGGCTTACACTAAGAAATATCGGAGGGCCCACGGATTGCCGACCATGCTGGCTGCTTACCCACATTTTGGAACATAATTTCCATACTAGCAAACAATATTTCGAAATCAGCATCTGAGATTGTTCCGGTCCGAAGAAATCCCGTCCTAACAGTGATTTCAGGAACAATTTTCCTTGCGTTGGCGATGAGCTAGCTTGAATAATATTGGATAAATTATATTGTATTCTACTGAATGGTATTTAGCAGACCGTACGGAAATGAATGGGAAGTAATGGTGATGATTCAGAAATTACGGATTTCCTTCATAACAAAATTTACGAAGAATTTAGACTATTTTCTACGATAATTCAAATTAAAGAAAGGTTGGAGGAGCAACGAAAACACGATAGACGTCTAGAAGTGGTAGGAGTCAAAGTAGGAACTTACCGCTCGTAGGGTTTATTGTAGCTTTCCAACATTCGTATGTAGGAATCCCAGTCCTCCATGCATGCCACACCAACAGGCTGAAAGTTAACTTCTTTGAATCAGTAAGGGCTCAGAAATAGCTCAATACACACTTAAGGCTGGAACTAGTAGTCTAGATCATGCAACTTTTTCAATCAAGGGAAAATTTTCATGCGGAAAGACGTACTTTTCATAGCAGGGAGCCAACATATAAGAGCATTGGAAAGGGAAATTTCAGAAGAGGGAAAAAGTTGGAATACATCAGGAAAGCATTAGCAAAGCATTTCATCATGTAAGCAAAGTAAAAAAAAAGGGTTGCAGGTGGGGCTCCAACACAAATGGATTTGCATTCTTCTGATAGCTCTATGCAGCACTATTCTTTATAGTGCTTGATGTAACCCATTTATAAATAATTACTTAGCTTTAGGGAAAATGCGATTCCATATACTTTGATGTGATCGCGGAACCGAAGACCCTACAGTATGCTTTCATTTAGAGCTATCACAGTCCTGAATAAAAACACATGAAGGAATTTGAAATGATTCTGAACGTTTACCGTAAAGCTCCTTGCCACTGATTCATAAGCTGCAATTATAGTAACCAGTTACAGTAACCTCAAGGACGGAAGCATCGGGGCCTGTGAAAAATTCGATCACTGGACAAAGCTAGTGCGAAGCAACAAATCCTCCCACTATAATCGGACTAACTACTGCCAATTTCACGGAGTAAATGTTCCATGTTTAGTGTCTTCATCCTGTTTTGATAAAAGAATAAAGGACAAACTTTTTGTATCAACAATCCTCTTTCACCATGAGGCCCGCATTCAACTTCCATCCAGAATTGTAGTGGCCTATTGGAAGCGTATCTGGCCTGTATGTACTATGAATTGCAGTGACCAGCCGTTGTACAAGTCACCCGCCAACTAATCGATCCCCCGAGTAACGGAAGGCTTGGTAAGCCTAGCTTCTCCCAGTAGATTGAAGCTGGACCTGCTGAACGCGAATATCGCATCCGTCAAGCTCGAATGTCCTCAATGTCTAAACCGCAACGGCCCGTATCTCGGGTGCTCAGCATAAGATATTTATACCAAACGAATGTGATAATGGCTAAGTTTTCCCCTGGACCATTTTCCAGCAAAATAAGCAAATGGTCGTTAAGGAGCCTACGTCTATGGAGTGAGCTAGCTTCGACAATCCTATTTGGTGAATTGAACTTCTCCGGAAATATATTTTCAACTGAGTTCACCCCAGAGGATCTAATCGAGGGAAGCCAAAATTCAAGCTCAAATCCGGGCAAGTTAATTCATAAAGGGCAAATATGTTCAAAGAACATTCATCGGGATATGTTTCAGAGACTGTAGAGAATACATAATAGTAAAGTAAGTCCACTCCATTCTTAAATCTGGATTCCCTTCAGTGCTAGTTGCTAAATCATTCAACCGAATGGTAAACCTTTCCGAAATTCAGGGTGGAATCGAGAAGGATTCTCCTAGGAAGGAATCTGGACTAGGAGCCGAAAGCTTGATCACTTATTAACGCCAGATACCGCAGTCTTCATGTAACCGAGTGTAGCCAATCTGCACGAACGCCTTCCGACCCTCAGCTGATAAACTCATGAGTCCTATTTAGCTTGAAGCACGGATTGCACAACTTTATCCATCTGTCCGTTTTCAAGCATTTGCCCACTTCGCAAGGAGTGGCTAAAGAAGCGATCGGGTACTTCAACTTCGCAAATGATTTCATTGCAAAGTTTCTTTCAGGGAAAAGACGCGCAAGCTGGAGCCAATACGGATATGATTCTTATCTGTTGTTTCCTGAATTGAAGTAAAATCTGCACTACAGGCCGGTGAAGCGAGGACCACAGCTTCAGCCCCCATTCGCACAGGTCAGCATCTATAACTCTGCAAGGCGACTTAAGAAAGGCGGTCAAGACGAGGATCGGTGCATATACTCATGACAACGCAAATTCCCTTTCGCATAGCAATGGAAACCCATAAGAAACGGGGGCCATTGTAGGACGGGATTTTTCCAAAATAATCTCTTCCGGTTAAGTTTAATTTTTACTCGTCTTGTTTGAGTGACAAAACTTTTACTAACAATGAGTTTGATGGCATTGATAATTAGGAATTACAGACCTCTGAGAGGTGTTTATCATTTTTTATAGAATTGACAGAAGTAAGCACTCCACAGTGGACCATTTAATGCTTGTTAGTGAAAAAAAAGTAGTATAATAGAAAAGGGCTTCAGTTCATTCGCGAAAGTAGGTTGCAATTCAAGACTGGTCTGGGTTGCGATTCTTTTTTATGCATTGTGATTTAACTGTAATCTTTTGTCATTGGTTGAAGCCCGACCGCCTAAAACCGACAAGTTCCTTTACCATGTCCACCCCACTCAGAACCGTTGCGAAGACTTGTTTGGGAGGATAAGCATTGACTTTACATAGGCTGGTCACCACAAGACATTGCATAGGCCACAAACGCAATCATTAAGCCACTACAATCCCGAATGGGAGTCGAATGCGGAGCGCATCCCTCGGGCGAGATTGATTATCAAGAGTCAATTTTTTATCCTTTATTCTCAGCCCATTCCACCAAACTGTCTCAGTATGGAAACAATCAAACTTCCCCTCCGAGTTCAGGCTGATTTGAGGTCCGAATCTCGGCTTATTTTTCTGAACATTGAGCCGAATTTTATAACGATGCTATTCATCTGCGGTTGAAAGCTATCCTATCCTCCTGTTTTGATGTTCAACACTACTTTCAAATTCCCTTGCTATTAAACCCTGAATGTCATTCGAACTGGGCTTTGAAAATACAAAATAGAAACTGTTAGAAGCAACATAATATGCATAAAAGCAAAACAAAAGGAAACCAATGAGTGAAGTCTGAACCATCGAGGCGAATGTTTGCCAAAGGGGAGGAGGTGGCGGGGATATGGCAGGAAATCTTGGAATGTTCACTTTCCATAGCGACATCCTGGTGCAAGTTTGGGTTAGAAAAAGGACAAACTTAGGACACCAAAGCTGGCATCGTAGGATACAGCAGATATTCTGTTTCCTTTTCGAACCAATTCTCTACAAGTCTGCGAGCAATCATAAAAAAGCGCTGCCAGAATTTTTGTTCGACCGGCGATATAGTAAGGACTTTATCGCAAAAAAAAGTAAAATTTAGGCTGAATTACGGTAACGAGGGTTATCACTCGGTGCAGATTTCACTCAGTGGCTGCCATGAAAGCGACGAAAGCGCGACTCACAGTACGCGGACTGACAAGCACAATAGAAGCCGGGGACGAGTTGTCGCTCCGAACATGCTCGAAGAGTTTCGGCAGATCATCCTTGACAAGCTGCATCACACGAGGGCTCACATTCAACCAGTCGACGTTGTGCAACGGGTTGTTGACTTTTTCCTCCCGCTCTTTCTTTTTACGCTGCAACAATGGTTTCGGAGTTTCTTCTTGAGCTATGACATGGGACAGGCGACGCTCGGAGATCGTAAAGAGCGTCGATTGAAATCGTGACGAAAGTCGCGACGTCGAAGGTGGAGATTCAGTGAGCTGAAGTCGAGGGATAGCAGCGAAGGGCTCGTGCATAGAAGCATTATGCAAGCAACACTGAGGGTAGAACAGTTCCAACTCTGGCACATCGTTGTTCGGAGCGAACGACTTCACCACCGGCGCTGGCTCAAAGTCGATCGTAGCCGGGTGCGGTGGCGGAGGCGAATCGCATTGAACAGCGAGTTTTGAGAGCATGAACGGCTCAGAGATACGAAACGACAGCGGGGCAGACAGCAGAAGCGGATCGGAGGTTGGCGTGCAGCAACGCGGTTGGTGACGAGCCGACACTGGAACACTGCGATTGCTTACTGATTGCGACGGAGGTACTGTGATCCCCGATGGACACGAGCGTAACCGCCGTGAACGACGAGCGGACAGAGCTAAAAAAAGATGAAGTTGCAACGTTTGGAAATATTCTAAAACTATAACAACGCCTTAGAGAATTTAAAATTACGTGCTGTGCTAGCTATTCGAAAAATTTGAAACCTGACCTATCTTCTGATAGTCCGGGCTCGGCAGAGGCACCTCGTAGTCGAACGACAAAACTGACGACGCAGGTGACTGATAATCATCCCAGTACGCCTGTAGAGAATTGGAATTAGTACAAGCTTTTAAGCTACAGGATGCCTCACCGACCTGTCTGATATGCACTGATGGTTCAGTGGAAAGTGAGCAATGTTCAGAAATGGACGGACCCGACTCGTCCCATGATTCTCCACGTGATTCACACAGACGTTTGAGCATTCTGAATGAGATAGCTGTTTGTACTATTGATTACCTACGAATTTTAATTGCATTTTTAAATGTAATACAAGCATCTTGGCAAAGTCGAGTGCGGGGGCGCATCCCTCAGACGGGATTGATTAACGCCCAAAACTTTATCCTTTGAACTTTATCCTTTAATCTAAGCATCAAAATGCAATAAAACAAAAACACTGCTATACTATGGAATCGAACTAAAAGAAAAACCCACAAGGATCTTGCTGACGCAGATGAGTTGCTATATATGCTGGGTGGACGATAACTAAACAATGAACTTTGGTGAACGAAGCATCAGAAAGGTGGAATAGACATCTATGACACCAGGATGAGAGAAATGCACAAAAGAAACTGCGATGGAGTGTGGTTGCGTGTCGAAGTGGAATGGCCAGCCCAAGTGATCGGGTCAAGAAGTTCGTAGTTCGACTGCACATGCAACTCATTCATTTGTTTTCGTTTTTGGCCCATTCGCTGTAGATATAAAAGCGTCATTCAGAAAAAGCGGTACTTTCACCTACTTCCACTTCAATAAAGAGTTTTGACGAAAAAAACCGTAATCCATCAAAGATAGAAAGATTGCGCGAATTTATGGCTGATAATGCAGTGCCAACCATTTGATCGGGATTACTGCAATGCGCTACATACTCCACAGATACTAAAACGATGAAGGGATTGTCTATCACCTTGTCACCTTTTGTCCCCTAACAATGAATTGTTTGAACAAACTCCAATAACGCACCCATTGGGTGCTTTCATAGTCCACGATTTGGCGAGCGACCGGTCGCTGGCCAAATCGTGGACTATGAAAGCAGCCATTCTCATGACATGAGTAGGTAATCGCCCTTGTCCAACGGTCATAAGAAAATTAATGACGCCCTTGGCCCATCTGATCTGACATCCGAATCTTTGCCATGAGGCTTACCCGTCTCTGTTCGTTGACGGAATCGGAAACTGTGGATCCCTCCCTGCACTTGCACCATTGAAAAACTTCGCGCCTTATACTTTCTATGGCACTCCCTCGCTCTTCTTAAACTCAGAAATTTCTTAAAGGTGATTCGAGACAGCCTCTAATAAGCGAGTGTCTGCGAATAATCAATTCACTTACTAGGGATGGGATGAGCAAAATAAAGGAGGATAAGTAGTAATGCAATTGAACAAGAAATAGAATGTAAAGTGAGCCAATGGACAAAGACAATTGAAAAGCATTCGACCATACCTCCTAATTGAAAGAACATTCGGTGAAGGCACACGGATTGCTAGCGGAAAATCAAAACTATAATAGCTACTTATCAAGGCGTCGTCGATTTGCCACCTGAAAGTCTTCTTTTTGCAAATTGTTCTATCCAAATGGAAAGGCGCAACAAAGGAAGAACCTCTGCTAGCACCCAAATGAAGTATGAACTCCAAGGCAGAGCGTGCAGCTAACAAAACTCACTCAATGTGACTGGAAGCCTTGTCCTCTTCCCATTGTTGTTCGACCACCACCGGGTCAGGCCTGGAACGAGGTATGGCACGATTTCGAATCTCATATTTACACTTGTTCAAAGGAGGCTTTGCACAAATGACTTCGCGTAATTCCAACTTTCAGGAATGTCTCACTCATCGACAGAAGGAAAGCGCAGCTGTGAAGCTATGGTCTAATGTCCCCTTTGATGACCAGCTCTTAATAACTACTAACTCTAATCTTCTAACCCAATCATTGAAATAGTGAATCGAATCGGCGATTACTAGTCAGTCGGACTTCGCATATCTGTCATAGCCACTTTGATTCAATTCGTGCCACTTGACATAAGCCTATCAACCCTATGTTTCAATCTGTTGGACCAGAAATATCAATCTCATATCTGTATTGGCTCATCAACGAGTGCTCAAATCCTTGTCGCTGAATCGGCCACTGGAGTGGACCACAAAAGTAGTAAAGCGATTTCTATCACCCTTTATTTTGAATGGTTATTCATTTTGGGCCCTTCAAGACTGCTACACGAGAGGGAGGGATGTGGTGCGATTCATGCGTCAATATAATGAGGTCATCGGACGAGACGCGCTATAACATCATGCCTACCATCATAATGGAAGNAGAAGGATTGCGTTTTCTACGATCAAAACTTTCAAGTTATTTCTTTTCGAACGTTTGACAAGTAAATTGCTGACCTATGAAGTGAATTCTCAATCTCGAAGAGGCTTTATTGCCATAGTAAAGAGATTTGCTCTAATTCATGGTGAAGCAGTAGTCTGCTGCAAATCTTATTTGGTCCATCTTAACAGAAAGGTACTAAAACGATGCTGCGTGCGCGTAGAGCTCTAATTTGGTCACGCGTGAATCGCGCGCCCCTCGAGAGGAAGAGCTTTACTTGTGGTCGCTGGTAGCCGCGAAAGCTTGCCATATTAGCTTTTAACAAAGCCACTCCTTGCATGGTTGAATTGTATTTGTCTCTGCTACTTTTTTGCGAGGTGTTGCCTGACCAAAGAAAAAATTTTCGATTTTCATTCAAAACCAAAGCCACTTGCCCTGATTTGAGTGTGAATACCCCTCGGAAATCATGAAAATCCGAGCTTAAAACTATGCCTGAAGCTTTGAGATGCTTTCTAAATACCAGATCAACGAGCCAGAAATAGGAAATAGATATCTACTCACAGTTGATTCTGCATTTGTTGAATATACATCTGGAGAATCTCCTCGCCTTGTCCCATAGCCAAACGACGTTCGATCATTCGCTTTCGCTTCAGGAGATGCAGCAAATCGGTGCCTCGGAACTGAAGTATTTCCATTACTTAGATAATGCGCTCTTTTCTGATAACAGAGGTAATCATAGCGAAGCTCCCTGTCTTCAAGATTAGTGGTAGGCTTCTCTATTGCAAATCATTGCAAGTTGCCTAAGTCAAAATGTCGATTTAGATAAGCATAAATCACTAAGACCACTCATATAAACGTAGGTTAACGTTGCCTTTCAGCACTGCAAAAAAGAACTTTTTCGCTCGCCTTTTCTCTGGCATTTGGTCAGCTCCACTGATTGAATCTTCCCTGTCTCTGATATTCAACCAACCTTTCTGCCGAAATAGTGAATCTTCTGAATGTACTGTATGCCAACAAGGTCGATACACATAGTGGTCACCGCCAGGCCGATACCGAGGTATGCGAGCATAAGGACGATATAGCTAAAAGAACGTTAAATATCCTCAGATACATCAACGCCTGCAAACCATTCATATTGTGGAGTGTATTCAAATAATATGAATAATAATAACAAAAATAAATAAATAAAATAAAAATAAATAGTAATTTATGTAGTCACTTGAGATTCTCACAATGATCCGAAAATGGCCATTAGGAAATGTCAAAAAACACTCACTCATGATTTTCAGGAACAATATCACCGAATCCTATGGTGGTGAGCGAGATGAATGCTGAAACCGTAAATGTTAATGAACGACTACTAGCAAATTTTTCATGAGTGATACCACTCAACAATTGCCATATGCAAAAACTGCCCTTATGGATGAAATCAAAAAGGGGATTACAGAGTATCTATGCTAAAGAGAATATAGTATTTGTCTCCCGAGGCGTACGTCCCATTCTTTGAAAATGTGTGTTTGAAGAGGACCGATAGTTGGGGATTTAAGTGAGTACCTAGGTAGGCTGTATGACGGAGCTGTGATGTATGGGGTAGGATGCGGATTACCAACATCTGACAAATATGGCAACAGCTCAAAGGGCACACTTCTTCCCTCAGTATCCAACCACAGCTTATTGATACCATTCCTACACCGCTACGGTTATCATAAGCCATTAAGCCATTAAGAAGGTGAGGGCATTCGGGGTCTCGGTAGTGTAAGGAATAGAGCATGTTGTCCGTGAAGAACAAGAACGGGTTCGAGTCTCGTCCGATTGAAGTTTTGACCACAAATCGCCAACCTTGTGGAGCTACGATTATCGTTAATTGAGCACGATCAAAAGAAATGGGTTATGGGTAAGTGAGATACGAGAATAAGGCCTATGAGCATATTTGGATGCTCGTTTTACCCCCAAATTGTGACTCGAGCTTTTAATTCAAGAGGGACTCGTTGAGTGGCTAGCAAAATACGGCTTGGATCTTTGCCAGATTCAATTATCATAAACCTGACGGGAAGAACGATTCTGTGGCATTGAGTGCAAATAAACTCACAGTAATAAAAGGCATCCATGTACGTCCATCCCTCAAGGAACGAGAATAATACTCCGCCGAATGCTATGTAGAGCTGGAAAAATTACAATTGGCTCACATCGCTTATGGTTGAGAATTTGCAAATAATTTACGTTGTGCTCGAATGATGCATAGTGGTCGTTTACGATGGAATAAAAGGACATTCTGGTATGCTCCCACACATTTGACTTCCATTCAGGAATTCTTTGAGTGTCAATGTGGCATGACCTATTCAATGTTTTGTGGTGTTCAACCGACATAGTCAAGATCATCCCTTCAGAGGAACTTTTTGTTCTTGTAGAAAGTGGGACCGGTACCGGGACCGGAGAAGTAGAGTTTTGGGATGGTAACTGGTTACCTTGCCTCACTGGGCATGATGTATATAATGGCAATTCAGCAAGCCACCTCGATTTCATGCATCGGCACGATTTATGAGGCGATAGTATACTGAATCACGCTCCTCTATGTATCTTCAAGCCAGGGACAGGAATTTCAAAAGGCACCTCCGATTGATTCCTTTGACAGGCAGAGGATCTACTGCATGAAGTCAGCATCCGGATTAAGGGGATTCGGGAGCCTACAAACTCTACAGCAAGTAAGAGCTTATAGCAAGGTTCTGCATTCAACATATGTACATATGTGCAGTTGTTAGCGTGACACCATGCAGCGAAAGACGTCCTATGGGTTCCGGGGTAACGAAAAGAAAACCCCAAACCTTTACGAACTGTAGGGTTTGTCTGTCGCCCACAGGTTCGCCTAACTTTTCCAACTTCTGCAAAACTTGAGCAACCCTATACGAGGTCAAGGGATAGAACTGGTTACTGCACTTCATGCAAAGGTACTTTCGACTCAACCAAAATAGTGAGCGGTTACGCACGTCAGTTGCTAAGTTCATGGCAGTAGTTGCTACAGTGGTAAAGAGCCAAGCCTGTAAGCTGCACTGTCCATGGGTTTTATCTGTGCAAGCAGAGCGTTTTTTTCTTGTGATGAACTCTATGCACAACATATTCGCATACCAATTGTGGGATTCAAGGAGTTTGGGCAAACCGAACCCTGGATTCCTCATGCACAGGACCAAACTCGATTGTTTGGTAAGAAAAGGTTGATTTCGGCAAGTGCTGTGGCTAATGTCAACGAAAGTGCAGAAATGGATAAATATCATCTGGAAAAAGTATTTTGTTACCAGTAATATAGTGAACACCATGATGACAGGCACTTCAGTTTTGTCCAAGACCAAGTCCTCCCAGTCTAATGATCTTGAACTCGATAGTTGTGATTCGGCATCTTCATGCTCTGAACAGATAATCAATTAGAACAGATAAAATCGATATTAGAGAAAGAACTTCTCCCAAATAAGTCTTAATTTCGGCAAATGAAATTATGATGAAAATGCTTACATTACTGAGTAATAATTTTACGAGAAGGAAGTAGTTTTGTAGTTGGGAATTGAGCTGTAAAGCGTATCTCACCCTTGTTAAGCCCGCGGAACCGTCTCCATCGTCCATAAAGGAGAGTTCGTACTTTTTTCATCTCCTTGTACAGCCATATGGTGCATTCGGACAGGAATTTACCCAAATCTGGATTGAAATATTTATGTCGTTTTCGTTGGATCCCCACTAAGGTTTTGGTTAAGACCTCCAATAGTGATGATAGCCAAAGGAGCTCCAAACAAAGCGAAGACCACACAAGCGATTCGACCGGAGGACGTGGCTGGTACGATGTTGCCATAACCTTGAATAGCTCATGCTTTATTTTCTGAAGCAAGCTCTGCCAGCTCATTCACGTAGAGGAATCATATAGCTTTTTTACCAGATGCCGAAAAAGGCATATACTCATTGTGATCCTATACTTTTCCCTATGAAGGCTTAATGAAAAAATGAATGACATAGATACCTAATCACATAGAAAAATTCTCGAGTCATCGAAACACTCATTCAAGAGGCTGGATAAAAATCACAACTCAGCAATATTATCAACAAGTTGCAAAGATATATTTGTTTGGCAACCTCGATTTTTGACCACTGTACAGCGTTAGTTCATCAAAGGATAAAGGATAAAGACTTGTTACGTCAATTGACCATGTCGAAGGGATGCGCCACGCATTCGACTTTCATTCAGGACCGTAGTAACGTAGTAAATGCACATGTGTTCTACATACACGGGGAATTCCTTTGGCCAGCCGATGTATAAGTCAGTGTTTTTATATAACTGACCATGTCGAAGGGATGCGCCACGCATTCGACTTTCATTCAGGAAAGTAGTGACGTAGTATATGCACAGGTGATAAATGCACATGTGTTCTGGGTGTGGC
>UZAF01016583.1:5848-20651 GCA_900617895.1 Haemonchus placei
AATTTGGTGAAAACACCCTTGGCGCCAAATGGCGCCAGCGCCAAAAATGAAGGCCATATTCTTTATCAGGGCATCGGATTACCCCTATAGGCGAAGTTTCATCGAAAATTAAAATTTTGAGTTTTTGGGGTTGTAATAGTGGAATAGTACCCAGTGTTACAAACAGGTTTCACTGTTACCAAAAACACAACCAACTTCCATCTTGCGATTGACTGACCGCAAGAACATCCGAGGGCGGCTGTTGGTTGAGGAACGTCTTATTGAGAAATCTATCCAATAAATCTCGATTCCGGAGCTTGTACATCGACAGACCCAAAGCTGAAATAGTAGACATATTAGGGCATAAATACATCACCAACAAATAATTGAAGATTTATAAAAGTTAGTTGCCCCGAGTAATATAAGAAAGAAATTCGTAAAAATACTATTTCGCAAATAGATCTTGCGGCTGCGTCGCGGTCGATGACGATGGGGCGCGACAATCGTATTTGGAACGAATTACGTTGATGACTTAATAATTGAGGTTGAAGACGTCGATAGGAGAACAAGCTGGCTAATAGCGGCTCTCGTGAGCTCCACTCAATCGACAGATTTGAAAGAAATAAGTCCACTATCAATGACTGGCCCCACATCATCAAAGAAGTTGGTTATGTGGACGTCTGTAGGGCAATGGCCTCTGTGGCCTATTAGAAAGGTGCAAATGCGAGTATTCGTGAGCCACAAGGTGTTTTATTAGCCCGTATATTCGGAAAAACCTGAAAGGAAGCTGTTATATCTCTCGTTTTATAGCCTGGGGAGCTCTAGTCAGCTAAACGACTAGCAGGAGGCTTTTGCGGTCCGCGGTTGATGTACTGTAACTTTTTAGATGTTAATATTATAATCTCCATCATAATTCGGCTTTCTAGGCAGCCAATATAGGAGAGTGCCAGGTGACATCCCTACCTACATGGTTAGAAAACGAATTTCGAAGTTGCACCTTCCCACCTGATCGGTTCCTAACTTCTTTAAACCAAGCCAGCTCAAGCAGCACTAGTATAGTATGAAAATACTTGCCTGTTTATAGATTACCAGTCGGGTCGCCCGGCTTACCCTGGGCCTCATTCTTACTTTTACCAAGTAGTCAGAAAGTGTAGTTAGGGGAGGGGGCATTGCTTTTGTCCAAAACTGAAGGCTCGAGCGCAGAGGAGGGGTCGCCGACCTAACCTGTACTTAGGAGCGGTTTTAGGCGAAAGAATATGGTCTCAAGCTAAGCCTCAGTAGTGGAGGAGCGGCTGGGTGGGGGTGGATGACTATCTCGTGCAAAAAGCTAGGATGGGGAACACTACACTATCACCTCCGATTTTTGTAAAGTCATACATAGCACGATGCCGGTACAGATCGAAAACACAGCTTTGAGGTACCCACTTCACTCCACATCACTCCATTCACTTCGCAGTACTCACTCTACTCCATCAACCTACCCACCAAGTTACTGCCTCATATGTAGGAAGGAAATGTAGAATAGAGCTAGGTTCCCATATCACTACCTCTATCATAATCATAAGTCTTGTGGACGGACAGACCGTCACACTGGCGAACCGACAAACCGACACAGCAAATTTCTGCTTTAAAAATGAGGGAGATCCTTTGCTATTAACTGGGGAGGTTCAATACCCATTCAAATATTGAACGGGATTCAGTGTGTGGGCGCATCCTGTAAAATGGGAAACACCCTGAACTTTGCCTTACCCTATAATTCTATCAACAAAGTTACAGAGGGAGACTGGAAGTTTGGTGGGAATATGAATGAGCACGATGCCAGTATAGCACAGGTATGACTACATTCTTGCCCTAAGCGGAAAACCTCACCCAGCTCTGCAATGCAGCCTCAGGATTCCGTAAAACCTGAAGTCAAAGAGAAAGTTAAAGGACACCTCTGGGGGATTACGCTGGCCCCAAGGAAGATTCAAATTTACCAACATTTCCTTTCTCATGAGGTGCTTCACTGACTGATCTGGCAACCCTTTGAGGTATAAACTGATTAGCTGATCGGCGTTAAGCGGCCATTACGGATTACGGAACCGGTTCTTCACAACTCCACTTCAAAAATAAAATGTGGCACGTTTGAAAGATAACCGATGGGCCTTCCGGCTAACGAATTGGATCCCACTGAATCAAAAGCGAGCACCAGAAAGGCCTAAATTGAGGTGAGCCGATCCTATGGTGAATATGCTTGGCCAACAATGGAGACGACTTGTGCATGTCCGGAATGGATGGCTCACGGCTTGCGTGAACGGCGAAGTGCGCGAGGACAAGTCGGATACTGGTGATACAGGTGATACTTTAAAAATAACCACAATACGCTAATGTTTATTTACAAAATCAAACCACATCAACCTGTACACAAATAAATACAACTTAAAAGCTTGCTGATATTAAAGTAATTTTTTTGAAAGAAAATTGTACTCGTATATATTTGAATGAGACTTGAATGAAATATCAATTTGCAACGATAAATCTTTGGCTTCTGATTCGTCGCCTTTGTACGGATCCCACATTCCTTGGTCTCTTCTTGGAGCGTTTCACTGGTCGCACACTCCTAGTAAGGAAGTCCTAAATCAACACCAAGACATGATGAATTGATCATATGCTCAAGCTTTGTCAGGTAGTTTTCCAGTAACAAACAACTTTACCAATCTGGAGGTGAACGATGAGAAGTGGGAGGGGTCAGAAAAGCGAAAAGAATGGGGGAGTTCGAAATAACGAGCAAAAAAATGGGTATTTGTTAAAGTGGAAGGTGGTGAGAGGCCGTAATTTGCCAGTCGCTGACGAGAGTATCTAAGAAAGTACCGAGAATTGGTAAAAATAGGTCCAATTCTGACCTTTTGACTGTTAGCAGTAGACTGGCTGCAGAATATGCAGCTCTTGCTGGGGCCCTAGAACTACATATGTTGTCCCTTGTAGATTACACGTCCCTTTTAGTCAAGCGAATGTCATATATAATTTGTGTAGACATATGATCAGGCTACATACCACATACTACGCATATCCCCACTCAACCTCCCCCCCCTCTTCCCCTTCTCAACTACATGAATAAACGTACCATTTAAAAAATTAAAGGTTGAGGAAAACGTCACCTTGGTAGGTAATAAAAACGGTGGTCCGCCTCGAACGAATTTCGGGTTATTTCCGTTGTTGATAGTCGTCATCACCCTTGGAAAACCAGGCTCGTTCAAACTATCTTAAAAATCGGAATTTGTAGGGACAGTCGGAATAGGCAGAACCTTTCCTAGAAACACAAAAGACGGTTGCGGTCTTCATACATGCAGTTTAGGTATTGATTCCAGAAAATACCGTAAAAGATTGAAAAGTATAAGGATGTGTAATGTCTGCTCAAATGAATCATACTTGATCTTGTAAAACTCCTAAACCTCGGCGATATGATGGGTTGCGATTGTCGATTGGTCGAGTCAGAAAGAGTTCTAGTTTTCGTTGAAGGGACAACAGCCGCTGAGCGGAATCGACTTCGTCCCGTCCACTGTTGCCTTTTCGACTGAAAAAGGATGATGTTTGAAGCAATTTAAAGAAAAAATGCGGAAATTGCGACTTTTTAGATTTGCATCACGCTTTATCCCCTGTCACACTATTTAGGAATTTGTTATGTATTTATCAAGGCGTATATGAGATTTTCCTTACCTTAATGAGGGGAGCCGGTGTCCGTAAACTATTTTTGTCCACCACTGGGTCTCGAAACAACTGCAATGTTCTCGTGGGAGTAGTATTTCCTGCTGGAAATACGGGCAGTCGTGGTGGCGGAGAAAAAGGCACGGACCGTGATAACGTGATAGAACTTCCCTCAGTAGACGTATGAATTTCAGTAGGCAAAATTTTTGGTGCAGGAGAAGTGACTGAAGTTGGAGATGCAAAGTGCCATTTCGTTGTAGAAGATTCCACGGAAGCCGCAGTCACATCCGTAGACAGCTGAGTGGTTGTGACAGAGGTAGTAGTTGAAAAACCATCTTCGATGGTGCTGTTGATTGCTGTTGTCGGTGGAATCGTCGTAGTGGTCGTGAAAAGTAACCTACTCCTACCCGACGAATTGTACTTTTTCTGAAAATGAATAAACCTCAAGTGAATTAATACATATTAGCCGCACACCACCATAATTTTGGCATTTTGTTGAAATGTCTCATTATAGAGTTTTCGAAAAACCCAAGCAACTGACCAAAACCACTTTACGGGGTGCTACTACTAGAGTTAAGACACTCTAGTGGTTGCACAGCTGCTTGAGTTTTTGGCCAAATGGTTCGACTTTATAGTCGGGCGCGCATTGTGGTCCCGCTCAGAAGGAATCGTACCCCTGCAATTCAGAGATACTATGCCACGTGGCGAGACGTTCGCGCGCGAAAACTCTGACTCCACTATCGACATACCAACCCTGCCCCACCCCATCGCCGTCTTTTTCATGCCTCGACGTTCTCTTTGCCGTACTCCTAGGCTTCCTATTCTATTCCATCTTATCTATTTCTAGTCTATTGTCCTTTCATGTGACATCGTTTCTACGCATGTGAACTGTACTGTATTGATTGAGGTCTGCGCTGTTATCATGAAGCATGGACGCTCCAAGTCCCACTAAAGTTTGTAAACTCCCTTCACCGGGTTACCTTGATTCAGGGACCGTACTCAGTCAGTAGGTTTCTAGAAATATTGTTGTTATGCACGTAGTGATTTATCTCACCCTTTCTTCATGTATTAACTCATTTATTCCATTGTTATCACTAAAAAAGAATCTGATTCGCGTGATTCAAAGGTACAGTGGAGGTTCAAACGATTCCTGAGATTTCTCCCTAGGACGAATCTCTAACCTGCAAGGATAGGCCAAGAGGTGCTATCGGGTCGAGGACAGGACAGGACGTAATAAGGCCTCACAAAAGGGGTTTAGCCGACGTACATACGTAAGGCGGACGAGTTGTTAAGCGTCGCAAAAGCTGTAGAGGTTGTACCATCGCACAGGGACCTACACCTTGCACGCAGGCAGCGAATTACAGCCAGATGTATGCAATGGAGCGCGATTCTCTCATTTCAACCACCAGTGTTCAAAAAACTGCATGAAAATGCTCACGCCTATCATTGTATTAATTTGTACCATTTTAGCACCATGTTTCTGTTTACGCTTCCTGCTCTCAAACTGTTTGCGTAGCAGCTCAACTTCAGGTGACTCCTGTTCCACTGGCAACATGTCAGCTACGGTTGCTTTGAATGCACTCTCCTAAAATAAAGTAAAGATCAAAATTCTTCGCTGGCTTATGTAGAGAACGTCAAATCGCATTATAGTGATGAGCAGGGATCAGTTTGTCGTCTACGCGTCTAACTTCTCTCTTGACGCTGACCATTTCGCTCGGAAAGGAAAAGAGGCGCAACTATCAGTTGCTGAAATAAGTATGTAGCCAGAAGTGAAATGATTGCTCACCTCTCCAAAACATTCAGGGGACATTTAATGTGCAGAACGAGTAATTCGAGACAAGAAAGCAACGAGCAGATCAAAAAAGAAGGTATAACGTATAGTATTTGCTCTTAGAAAATCATTTTGGATGAACCATAAGCTTCCAAATGAATGTGTGATTTATGCTTATGGATTACTAGTCTTTTTCCCTACCTTATCGGTATCTTCCTTTTCGTCAGGCTCGCTTCGTGGGCCATTGACATCACCCTGAGTTTGCTAGTTTTATGACTCATGTTCTCATTGAAATCTGATCTGTAGTCATGGCTTTTTTGTTACTTTGCTCTGACATTTCCGATTATCATCATTACTTTTATGTTAACATCTTTGAAGGGTAAATAGGGTACTAGGTAAGGCACTCTGGGAAAAATCAAGATTGAAGTTGTTCTTTTTTCAGCGATTCTCTGAACAGGATGGGACAAACCACACTGCATGAAAGCTCCACTACTTCCTCTGCAGCATGTTCTAAAATCGTGATCTTTCATACTTACGAAGCAACCGAGAGTAATAAACATCATGGCGTGGGCGAACCAATCGAAACCTCCCTCTTAGTCTTCACCTCGAATATTAGTGATAGAAATTATTATCAAAGAAATTGAACGTACCACATGCAGTTTATCGAGCGGTGGTTTTTCTGGAACAATGTGAAACTGCTCGAAAGTATCATTTTTGTTGGTAGCACTGAAATATGGTTTCGTAGAAAAGATTCCATCAATCGTTCACATGGAGAGACCGTTAGAGAGAAAACACAGTGAAGTCCTTTACCATGCATGCATCATTCAAATTTTCGTAGTGGTCTCGCGGCATCAAACTCCTGCTTATGATCACTAAGTGAGCCGCGACTATTCAAATCTGGCACGTACATTGGGCGCCCCAACCATTAAATGAATTCAACATGGCGAGCTCGACGAGCGCATTGCGTTGCTCTAGCCTAATTTTCCACATCCGGAACAGCGCTCATCAGCCAGTGTCGTTGCGGTAGTTTTTGCTGGATATTCAGCGGTCGACGCATTGGACGATCAAGGACTTCTCTGGTATTCACACTTCGTGAACATTCCTCCGTCTGATTCTACGTTCTGCAGCGAAGTGCCGAAACAGTTGCAAGATTTTGGCAAATGCTACATTCGTGCGATAGCATCTTAACAACACCCAACGAGTTCTTGAATGCCATAATAAGACATTTCCGCCTGCCTTCATATCAGTAAGACAATTGGTGCACCAGCATCGTGGTTCCGTTTTTCGATGCGAATTAGTCTCCAGCAGCATTCTACTCGGCGAAAACCGCAAAAAGTTACTAGTAAAAGTCATCATTCATTACCGTGACCAACAAGTGATTCGACCGCCGTCGAAGTCTTCAACAAATAACGAAATCAACGGTAATTTAATGGGGTTTGCCGAGACGGGAAGGGTCTAGACATTCTGCGATTCAGAAAACGAACGGAAATGTTTTTCGACAGACGGTGTGACCGTCTTGGATCTACCGCAAAATGGTCGCTCAAGATAGCACTGAGCACTGAAGTAGACGACAGAACTATGCATTTCGAGTAAAACGATTGACAGTTAGATAGATTTGACAATAGAGATTCTCAAACTGTCTTAGCAGACATCTGCCAAGTGTCTTTGCCTGAGCAGAGTTGATAAGTGCCCGGACTTCTGTGAGACATGTTCCATTCTGACCTGAGCTTCGCTGACTACTTGTTCCAAATACTCTCGAGCGTAGTAAACTGATGGAAGGTTCCGAACGGTCACCTTCTCTCGAACTGTGTTGGGTAGCAGTTTATTTATGAAATGGTCTATCGCTGACGGAATGCTGAGGATCGCTCCGTTTGAGCCTGCGCCAGCTACTTCAGCTGTTGCTCGAGCAACCAATTGAAGATTCTGTGACGAGCCACGAGAAGCACAGAGATGGCACACGAATGATCCACACTTACGTCTCCGGACCTCAACGAACCGGCTTTTGTTGACTCTCAACCCGATCTGCGAAGTTTCTCCTTTGAGATTCTTCTCAGAGTTACCAAAGAGAGTGACACTGAAAGCGTGAGGGTGCCATGCATGGTTCATACTCGGCCAAAAATTATCTGTTTTCAAGTTGGTTGCTTCAGCAGCCTTTTTCCACTAAGAAACAACACTGTTCTCTGTTATTTTGTCGTGTCTCGTGAAGTCTGACCGTTCATTCACTCTGATCAAAGCTCAAGTAGCACGAACTTCTCGAAGCACTCAAGTTCAGAGCACAGACACAACAAGTCAGAGTATAATCGAGATTTGTTGCTGCTAAGAATAGTCATTGTGGCTCCGTTACAATTCAGCTCACAAAGCTTCATGTTTTCATAGAAATATTCATAGGCATTGCTAAGATACCTCATAAATCATCCTAATAATTTATTGATTTTAGTTTATTCTACTATAGTCAATAAAGTTTGGCAAGTTCGATCGTAGTTGTCACCACTCTCAAATTACTCTTTCCAGCAAATGCCGTTGTGACTTATCCGAATTAGCCAAATAAAATGTATGCGTACTATCCATGAGCAAATGGCCCGATGATGTTATAGTTCATAATTTCTTCTTCTTCTGTTGACTTCCGCGCAATCGCAGCTATCGCTGAAAAACTCGTAGCGTGATCGTTGCCGACATGATCATTTCTTCTTATAAATCCCTTTTCCAGATTCTGATTGAAAAGCACACCTTTGCCAATCAAACGAAAGTTGATTCTGTGAGCGAAGAAGGTCTAACAGTTTTATTTTCGATTTTCAAAAACTAATACCGTTTCAACTCAGAGGAGAACAAAGGATCATCGAAAGAGTACTAAAATTTAGTTTTCCCTTCATAACGAAATTCGCAATAAATTTCAATTTGCTAATTAACGGACAAATTTTTTAGATTGGAACCCGTCGTTTTTTNNTTTTTTCTGAATCGAAAAAAAAACATTTGGGTTGCATTGCCCGGATCCACGCTTTCATTGAAGTCCGCCCGTCAAAGAAAGGGTGCGAAATAGCGATTTGCAATTGAGATAACTCAAATCTGATTGCGGAAGGGAGAAAAATACGAATTTGTTGTTCGAGAACTTCAAAAAGGCATTGAAAACCGTGAACAGTTACCGATTTTCTGTTTGTAATCCACTGGAAATGATTACAAAAGCTTCTTACCCAGAAGTGGGCAAGTGTTATTCATGCGTATTGTTAGTTGTAGCAGTACTAAATTTTTTGAAAACCAGTAGTGTGTTGATAAACTTTACTATTACATATAGTTTAGTTACCAGGTGTCTCGTATCGTTTTAAACATTGTAAATGTTCAGAACACGGGACTCACTCATCATCAATAGACATCTCGGCAAATTGCACATGTTTTTCTAGCGTCGGGAAATTCTTCCAGAAATTCTCTACTTCCAGTGAATCTGAAACAAGAGCAGTTGCGTTCAGGAGAAATTGAGGGGACAAAACCCTCTGGTCAATTCAGAAAACTTCGAGATAAACAAACAGAAGACAAAAAAGCAGCAGAAAGTGAATGTAAAGACAGCAGTTCTGGATTTCTTTGAAGCGTATCTTACTTAAAGCCTACCCGATAGGGATTGTAAGAGGGTCAAGTTTGGTTCCTCGTGGAAGGAATATCCACCCTATTTCAGAATTATTGGAATGACAAAGTCTATAACGTAAATCAGTCTATTTTCTGGAGTACGTTCCCGTCTGGGATTCAAACCCCGGACCGTACGTGTGTGATAAAGCGCTGTGTGCTCTTACACCACCTCGCCCAAGTTGTTAACTTATAATTTCCTGACCCTAGTTATAACTTTTTTGCCAGGATTTTTTGCCTTATAAAATAAACTGCAGTCTTTTTAGGGGAAAAGCTGGCTGGGAGAAGGGCTGCATGTTCGATCTTGAGCATGAACCTCCAGAAGTTATCATAACGTCGCTCCGTGGAATTGTTTTACTTTTTCTGTTCATGTATGACCCTCTGCCTGGAGAAAACTCAAAAAAAAATCCTTTTGTCTTCATGACAGGATGCTTTACACATTCTCGACGCGAACGGGAAAAATTTCCTTTTTTCTGCTTTTTTTTTGCTTCAAAACTGTCACACTATGACTTTTTATGACGATTTGAGTAAAAAACCAACCAGCCTCCTTTACAGCTGGACTGAGAGACTGCATTCCTGGTGGAGGAGGAGGTAAAGGCATTAGGGATCTTTCTGGTCGTTTCAGAGCAGGTCGCTTCAATCGTTCCACGGTCGGTACCACATGAACAGTTGATTCCCTTTTTCGACTCTGACCCTTAAAAAGATGAATCTGTTTTTCTTCTAATCAGTCTGAACTTTTGGCGCTCACCTGCGAAATTCTATTTGTCAGGGTTTCCTCCATTGACACTGTGGTTTGAGGGATCGTGTTGGAGCGATGGTGAGCAACCCGGATTTGCAACTTCAAAAAACATTTCGTTAGGGAAAAACAAATACCACGAAAGTCTTGAGAAAACGAATTTCAATGGTAAACTATGGAATTTTGAAAAGGTTTGATTCCTGGTCGTGTACTTTCCCAACGCCTTGTTCGGGTTAGGTATTTATCGTAAATACAAGTATTCTTATTGCATGCCACAGCTGTCCGTTGTTAACTTTGAATGTATTCAAAAATTCCTTTTTACCTTGCCTTTTACGGCAAGTCATAGGGACCTTGCTAGATTAGAAATGAAAAAGAAGATAAAGGACTGTCCAAGGTGAGCGTAGGACTTCATGGCAACAAATATTCCTACTAAAACGGTTCGAAGTTCGACGAAGAACGGAGAATTAGGTGCTGCAATTGTTGCATTTTGGAAAAGCCGGACCGGTTGAGTTCAGGGGGAAGAGGAGCCGAAGGGTATTTGGATATACCCAGGATATACCCAGACAGTGCATTGTTAAGCCATGCTTGGAACATTTTGGAATAGAACTTAGAAGACGTAGGGCTCTCTAGAAGTGAGGAAACTAATCCCTCTTGTAATACAAAAACTCCGGAAACAAAAGTTCTCTGCTAACTCAAAAGTCCATAGAGGGTCCGTTTTATTGTTGCTAAGTTCTCACTCGCTCTATTGCCTTCAAGTTTTGACGCTATGGTTCTGAAGGGAGCTACGCCACTAATGGTCGGCTGATGGGCCAAATAACATACATGGAATTGAAGTGAAGATGTCCCATAACAACTCTTTCACACTCAGTCCTTATAATTTCATGAAAATGGCCGGGCAAGGAGGACGATTGCAATTTAGGACATTGCTATACTTTTCAGTCCTTGTGTAAAAGGCGCTTTTCGTGTTGGTAAGGTTTCCAACAGTTTTGTTAAGGAGTAAGGGAGACTGGCAGGATTCAGTCGCCATTACTTTTTCGCATATCCGTCCAAAATCTTGCTATGGCCACTACAGAAAAAAACGTCCTCTTCTTCTCCCTAGCATTTATTCTGCTTAATAGCAGGGTCCTCTGTCTACAGTAAGAAGGTATTCGATGGAAGGGTTGAAACCGTGAAAAACCTTCTAATTTGATACTCTGATCGTTTCCATTTTGCCCGAATGAGGTGTGAAATGGAAAGGGGGAAGGGTGGGAAGTTTTCACTGAGGGTCTGAACATCATGTTAAGTAGTCGGCCAGCATCCTGGCTGGAAAGCTGTAGGCTACTGTTTCATCTATGGCAACCGGAACTGCTTTACAGTGTGAGAATTTATGGGTATCTCTTCCAGATGAAAAGTAATAAGTTTTCCATAACCACAGCTTTGCAATCATATTTCTACGTTGAGAAGGGAAACCAGATCTGACGATGATCGTAATCTAAGCAAACCCAAACACTCAAAAACTATCTCAACACTTTTGCGCTATGTGACAAAATCGTTCTAACGGAGACAACTGATCCAAATCAATGACACATCCTGAGATTTTCTTGAAAACTGATTTGGAACCTTCTGTTATAAAAATAATAACGTAAACGATTTCAAAGGCAAAGCTATCCGGCTACGCAAAACAAGCACAAACTATCGATGAACATCCTTAATAGAAAGCCAATTCAAGTAGATCTACCGGGTTTGTGTTATTTTTCTGCAAAATCGACGATTTTCGCTTAGTTCCTTCTCAAGTAATAATTAGTTAATGAAGAAGCATTGATGGATGTACATCTAAAAGCCAAAGGTGAGTCAAAAAAGGGCAAAAATTCCGTGACTGTTCGACAACCCATCAGAATCATCTCGAACATTACCAAATATTATCAGAAAATATTAACAAAAATTCTGAAAATTAAAAAAAGACATAGAGACTTCATTAATCGAAACCATTCCCTGCTGCTCTCATGACATGAATCTGACATCTTTAGCAATTCAAAATGACAAGTAACTTTTACCAACTGGGTCTCCTATTTCTCTTGAAAGTAACCCAGACAGATGATGAATCACAAAAAAACTCACCCCCTCAGTATCGTTGCTTTTTGGTATCCATATTGATTTGACTGATGCTGAATGGCCTTTTAAATTATTGTTGTAATGTCGCAGTTGAGCAGCAGCCATCAAAAACAGTAAACAGAGGAGATATATCCGGCTTAAAGCCCCGGGCAGCGGCATAGTGCCGGGGTGGAGGGCAAGGGTGCCAGTTACACTGGTCGCCCTTATATAGGGAGATGGGCGTTCTTCGTCTCGCATTGTATTGCACATTGCATGGAATGGGTTTTTTTACGTCCAAGGGAAAGCCAGACAGACAGACAGACTGACAGATAAACATACGGGAAGAGAATCTCAGTGTGATGTGCACCGTCAAACTTACTAAGGTCGGTGTTACTTTTGAGTTACCTACCTACCTTCATCGCTCGTTTATTTCCGATGTAATTCATCCATCAGCAATTTTATTGTCTGCTTTTCAATGGCAGTTTTCTACTTGAGTGAGTTTTACATAAGAGGACATTCAAAGTTGCAGTAACGATTCGTTAGAGCTATGGAATTCTACGAAAAACTTATGACTGGTCCTATTTCATGGCTTTTTCTGCTTACAGCTGGTTCATCATTCGTAGCACGACCTTTGCTCAATTACTTCTGAATTTCTCCTCTGATCCTTTTTCCTGCAGACGTTTCGGGAAGCAATTTTTCTGTCTCACTTCATAAATGCTGACCGTTTTGTAATCGTTCGCTTACCTAAATTTATCGGCGTTGCTTGAACAATGAGTGCAGGCTTTTTAGCTGGCGCCCTTTTCCTGAACCGTTGCTCTCGTTGAGTGGATAAAGAAATGAACATTCTGTTTTTTTGTCTCTAAACAACCCGTTCTAGGATGCGCACATGCATTCAACACCCATTCAAAACCGTCGCGGCGTGTGAAAGGCTGACCTTGTCTATGGAGTGTTCTGTGGAAGCATGTCTGGGAAACTTCTCGGACCAGTCCAGTACCAATTAACTGACCTCGCAGGGGAAGACGGCTTAATTAGCCTGAGTCCGTACCGAGTCAGGACTTGACTCAGGGATTCTACTTGTTCCGGCTTTTCTTGGCACCGCTTCACCCCGGATTCTCCGAATAGGTTCAGGTTATCGTCAAGCGTGCTGCTTGCTAAGCCAGCGCTGGTTTAAACGACCTTAAGGTCTGACTCATAAGGGTGAAGGACACCTCTTTTTTGGAGTAACATCATTTACATAAAGACTACTGCCACACCGTTGAAAAAAAGCTTTTTACAATTGTCAGCAACTGAACTTAGCTTGTACTGTCCTCACATGCTTGCCACGAGACTCCGACAAAGTAACTTACAAGTACACAAGTACAAATTTCTATAAAGAAGATATGATTCTTTCTCGGCCACCCGGTACTTTGGGACAACAATTTTTTCCTTTTGTCCTTGATTATTCCGAAGTTCGGCCACTCCTTGTGTCAATGATACCCTTTCGTACAGGCATGTGCTTTCACTTTCATACTTTCTCTATGCTTGACCACCTTTTTTTAAGAGATGAGATGTAGCTCAAGTTTTTCGGTACCTCTTATTACAATTATTGCACTCTATGAATGACGAGTGCTACTGATTCCAGTTGAAAACCACTTTCACCCGCGAAGGACTCTGTCCTTAAACCATCTCCGATAAAAAAGTACACCTTACGCTAGTTGAACAGACTAAGCCATGAAAAAAAAACTCCTTTAAAATATCGACTGAAAGGTAGCAAGATGCATTTTACATCCTAAAAACGCCTTCAACATATCGATTATAAGGGAGGGAACACATTACCCAAATCTATCTTTGAGGGGGACAATATGAAATGAAAATCATCCAAATCTTTGTATTTACACATGGTATAGCCTCAGTAGTACGTATTTGATGAGCTTCTCGGCAAAATAAAACTTAGCAGAGCAGAAGTGGTCAGGTTCGGCTTTTGTTACATCGTTGCTTACATAGCTTGTCGATGTCTCCATTCGGTTTTCGTTTCAGCCGATCGCCTTGCCGGTGCAGGTCAGTTTAATGGTGGTCTACATTAAAAACTTCCTTAGCGAGTTAAACTGCTGTGATTTATGATATTACCCCATTGATTCTGAACCAACGTTTAGTTTAAACTGGTCTCAAGTTTGATATCGTGTTAGACAGGGATGAATCTTAAGTATGTTCAGCTTCCAGCCTTTGAAGATAGACGGCATGGTCGAAATGATAGATAATGTGATTTCCGTTCTGGCTTTATAACCACGTATAGTATGTTTTTGGCTTATACGAATGGCTCAGATGTTTGATATGTTCTGGGATCACCTTCCACTCCATCGACATTCACAATGAAAATGGGTTTAACTAAAAAACGGCTACCACTTGGTTGTTTGGGGAAGAAAGCTGAGTTATCACTAATTATCTGCCATAAGAAAAATGGGAGGTCGAGAGCTCACGTTGCATCTGAGAATGGCCAAACCTTGATAAATAAATGAGTATTTATTAGGGTTTGGACATCCGATAAAATGTTCTGAAAGAGTTCAGAAAAGCGTAATCACACAAATGGCTTGAACATAGACGGAACTCTCGGTGCTAAAGGTCGTTATCGTGAACGAGCTGGTTTTAAGCCTTAAGTCGTTGTAAACCATGTAATTTGTTTTGTTTATAGTGACGAATGAGATGAGTTAGGGGCAAGTTTCTGCAGTTTCATGGGTATAAGAGTCTTAATAGGTCAGGCCAACTTATAAGCATGCATTCAAGATGTTATCGAAAGCGTTCAGTGTATAGGATTTTTAAGTTCAGAGTTTGAAGCCGCTGTTGATCATTTAACGGAGAACTTAACTGGTACTTAGCCTTACGGTACTTTACTTAATTTTACGTCATCATCCTTAGAAATGTGCAAGTTTTCAAGTTTGATAAGAATCTTCTGCACTCCACGTTACCCTTCATAA